>PVIR01013761.1:21854-41825 GCA_004026965.1 Petromus typicus
CAGCCTCCAACTCACATCACAATCCTCCTGCCTCTGCCTCCCTAGTGCTGGGATTACAGGCGTGAGCCACCACGCCCGGCACTGTGGTATGTGGTACTGGTTGCTGCTGGGTGTGAGTCTCCACACCCAGTATTGTTATGTGGTTACCGGGGAATCGAACCCGGGTCCTTGCGCTTGCAAGACAGGCGCCGGAACCACTGAGCTAACTCCCCGGCCCACCCTTTTAATTTTTATTTTTGAACTCTTTTTATTTTTATTTTGCTAAGCTACCCAGACTAGATTTTTTGAAACAGGGTCTCGTTATGTGGTTCAAACTGGTCTTCAGTTCACTAAGTAGCTCAGGCTGACTTTGAACTCACAGTGACATTCCTGCCTCGGTCTCCTGAGAGCTGGGCTAATAGGCATGCACTACCACACCTGGATCCAGGCTAGGCTTTAGCTTGCAATTGACTTTTCTCAGCATCCCAAGTAACTGAGACTACAGGAATGTACCACTGTGCCTGGCTAAAAAAAAATTTTTTTTGAGACAGGGTCTTATTTTGTAGTTTAGGCTGGCCCTGAGCTCCCTATGTAGCCTAGGTGAGCCTTGAACTCACAGCAATCCTCTTGCCTCTGTCTCCTGAGTGCTGGGTTTACAGGCTTAAGGCACCACACCTGGCATTGCAGTATATGTTATTGGGGATCGAGCTCGGAACCTTGGGCTTGCCAGGCAAATTAATGTTTTGGTAGATTTTCTTCTTGGTTTATTTTATGTTTTTGTTTTTATTTTTGCGGCATTGGGGATTGAACTCAGGATTTTTGTCCTGAGCTACATCTCCAACCGTTTTTCTATTTCTTAACTTTTTTTTTTTTTTAAGGTTTTTTTGAGACAGGGTCTTGCTTTGTAGTTCAGGCTGGCCTTGAGCTCAGCCTCCAACTCACATCACAGCAATCCTCCTGCCTCTGCCTCCCGAGTGCTGGGATTACAGGCGTGAGTCTCCACACCCAGTATTGTTATGTGATTACAGGAGATCGAACCCAGATTCTCGCACTTGCAAGACAGGCGCCAGAACCACTGAGCTATATCCCCGGCCCTGGATTCACTTTTTAAAAAAGAGTTGAATGACTTGCCCAGGGGTAGTCTCAAGCTTGGGATCTTCCTGCAGCAGCCTCCCATAGTGCTGGGGTTACAAGTGTGCATAATCACACATGACACAAATGTCACTTCTGAGCAAGGGTCACAAACCCCAGCTTCCATGTTGGGGACCTCTCTGGCTCCTTGCCTGCTGCTGACGGAAGCCACCCTCTCTGTGTTCTAAATTACCTTATGGAAAGTCACATGACAAGGAATTGAGGGTGGCTGGACAACAGCCATCAAGAAAGTAGCTTAGGGGCCGGGAATTTAGCTCAGTGGTTCTGGCGTCTGTCTTGCAAGCACAAGGACCCGGGTTCGATTCCCAGGAACCACATACAGTATTGGGCATGGAGACTCACCCCAGCAGCAACCAGTACCACACAACACAGTGCCAGGTGTGGTGGCTCATGCCTGTAATCCCAGCACTTGGGAGGCAGAGGCAGGAGGATTGCTATGATGTGTGTTTGAGGCCAAGCTCAGGGCCAGCCTGAACTACAGAGCAGACCCTGTCTCAAAAAACCTAAAAAAAATAAAAAATAAAAAATAAATAAATAAAATTGTGCTGTGCTGTGAAATCTTTTCTTCTTCAGTATTCCTTACGCATTCATAAAGTCCTAGCCCTCTGTGAAAGCATTTTTTAAATATTTATTTTGGTACTGGAGATTGAACTCAGGACCCTGTGCTTGCTAGGCAGATGCAGTGCTGCTGAGCTAAATTCACTGCCTCGTGAAAGAATATTTCAGCGAGATTGTCTCAGCTTTGAAAGGTGCCATGGAAATGTAACCGAATATCCTTGATGAATAAATATATTTTGTAAGGCAAAAAAAAATTAACCAAATATTAATAACCTTTAGAGAAAAATCTCTGAGATCATTCATTTTTTTTATGTACTGGAGTTGAACCCAAGGCTACATGCTCAGCCCTTTTTATTTTATTTTATTTTTTTTTTTTTTTAGGTTTTTGGAGACAGGGTCTCGCTTTGTGGTTCAGGCTGGCCCTGAGCTCAGCCTCCAACTCACATCACAATCCTCCTGCCTCTGCCTCCCGAGTGCTGGGATTACAGGCGTGAGCCACCACGCCCAGCACTGTGGTATGCGGTACTGGTTGCTGCTGGGTGTGGGTCTCCACACCCAGTATTGTTATGTGGTTACCGGGGAATCGAACCCGGGTCCTTGCGCTTGTGAGACAGGCGCCGGAACCACTGAGCTAACTCCCCGGCCCCCCAGCCCTTTTTATTTTTTATTTAGAGACAGGATCTTAGTAAATTGTCCAGGCAGGACTCCAATTTATTTATTTATTTTGAGACAGGGTCTCGCTTTGTACTTCAAGCTGGCCCTGAGCTCAGCCTCAAACTCACATCAGCAATCCTCCTGCCTCTGCCTCCCGAGTGCTGGGATTACAGGCGTGAGCCACCACGCTGGCGCTGTGGTACGTGGTACTGATTGCTGTTGGGTGTGGGTCTCCACGCCCAGTATTGTTATGTGGTTACCGGGGATCGAACCCAGGCCTTTGCGTTTGCAAGACAGGCGCCAGAACCACTGAGCTATATCCCCAGCCCCAGGACTCCAATATATGATTCTTCTGCCTCAACCTCCTAAAGCACTGATGTTACAGGGTGTGTGCCACTGACTGGATTCTTTTTTTTTTTTTTTTTTAGACAGGGTCTCTCTTTGTAGTTCAGGCTGGCCCTGAGCTCACTATGTAGCCCAGACTAGTCTTGAACGAACAGCAATCCTCCTGCCTCTGCCTCCTGAGTGCTGGGATGACAGGTGTGTCACCACGCTTGGCATTGTGGTATGTGGTACTAATTGCCGGTAGGCCTGAGCCACCACACCTGGCATTGTTGTGGCATTGTGATATGTGGTGCTGATTGCCGGTGGGCATGAATCACCACACCTGGCATTGTTGTAGGTGATTACCAGGGCCCTTCAGCTTGCAAGACAGGCGCTGGAACCACTGAGCTAAATCCCCGGACCGGATTCATTTTCTAAAAAGAGTCGAATGACTCCCCCCGCCCCCCGGTGTTTTCAAAGCGTAACAGCTACTTTATAAATGCTTTCCAACTTGGATGCAGTGAACAACAAACCTTGCTGGCTCTAGGCACAACCGCTTTGACTTTGTCGCGCCCGCTTGTGGTCGCCCCTGAGCACAGCCTGCGCAGGCGCATTACGCACACGTGAGGGCGCGCAGGCGGTTCTTCCAAGTGCGCTTGCGCACTCGCTGCGCGGGAAAAGGCAAGGCGTGCTGAATGCAAGCGACGTAGATGGCTGCGCGGCGGTCACAGGCGGCTTGCTCTGCAGGATGCAGGAGGGACGAAGACGTGGCGTTGCTTCTAGAAAGAGCCCATTACCGACATGACCCGCGGTGGCTGCTGCCAGTGTCCCCACGCCTCTGCCTGGCCTGCGTGCTGGAGCTGCTGCCGGATCCTGGAGTGTCGGTGCGGGAACCACCTTCCCCTGGCGTGGAGGCTGAGCGCTTCCCTCACTGCCAGGCCCTGACCTTACCTAAGGCGAAGCTGCGCTACTGTCACACCTCCCTCCACCTTACTACCCCCTCGGAGCCCGCGGAGCCCCTTTCCAGGCCAGATGAGCGGAGTGGACCCTCAGGATTCCCCCCTCCCCCAACCCGCGCGCGCCACTTTCCCAGCGCCGCCATTTGCATCCCTCCACCAGGCATTAATTTCTTCAGGAATTAAGTCAGCCTCAGCTCAGCTCCTGCCCATTGTATTCCCCGTTCAGCTGGTGGACCAGGCACCCACATAGCAAGGGCTCCCCTCTTTCTCTCCCTCTCTCTGAGGTGTAACTGGAAAGGAGCTGTCTTGTTCTCTGAGGTGGCAGAGCTTGGGAGACACCTGAAGTGGAGTGAACAGGGAGACTTCAAGTGGGCGGAGCTCGTTCAAGCCCGGGCTGCCAGTTCCCCAGGGCCCGCCCACCTTTGCAGGGAGTTGTTGTTGTTTGCCCTTAAGTGGCATGTAAGGAGATTTCAGTGTCCTGTAGCCTTTCAAAGGAAGGAATTCGAAACTTGGGGTGGGGTAGGGAGGGTAGATCAGGAGTTCTCAAAAAATATTTACCTTGCCTTTATTTATACTTTTAAAAATAGTTGGAGACCCCAAAAAGCTTGTTTGTGTGGATTTACCCCACATAATTTCTACTGTTTGGGAAATTAAAATTTAAAGATATTTATTTAAAAATAATAGTAATTTCACTCCATATTAGTGTAAGTTATTGTGGTAGAGATATGTAACTTATAGTTTACCATTTTACCCCTTTAAGTGTACAGATGTATGGGATAAGTACATTTAAAAATAATATTTTCCCCAACAAAAAATAGTACTACCTGTGGAGTTGAAGGCCTGTAGTTCCCAGCACTGGAGAGGTTGAAACAGGAAGATTGCTGCCAGTTGGAGACCAGCAAGACCACATTTCAGCAAAGATAGTAGGAAGAGGGCCATGTTTTACCTTTATTTTAATGTCTGATTTAAAAGAGCTGGATTCTCATCTATTTTTTATTTTTACTTACTGTTATTATTATTATTTTTTTTTTGAGACAGGGTCTTGCTTTGTAGTTCAGGCTGGCCCTGAGCTCAGCCTCAAACTCACATCACAGCAATCCTCCTGCCTCTGCCTCCCAAGTGCTGGGATGACAGGCGTGAGCCACCACGCCCGGCACTGTGGTATGTGGTACTGATTGCTGCTGGGGTGAGTCTCCACGCCCAGTATTGTATATGGTTAAGTGGGGGATCGAACCCAGGTACTTGCGCTTGCAAGACAGGCGCCGGAACCACTGAGCTAACCCCCTGGTCCCCTATTTTTTATTTTTACATTTTATTTATTTGTCTTTTGAGGCAGAGTCTATATAGTTTAAGCTGGTCTTGAACTTACTACATAGCCCAAGATGGCCTCTAACTCGTGGTGATCCTCCTGCGTCAGTCTCTTGTGTGCTGAGGTTACCGGCGTGCAGCACCATGCCCTGCTGTCGTCTGTTTCTGCAGCTAATTTGTTGCAGTGTCACATATTTTTGGAAAACACTATATGGTCGTGAGAGAAGAGTGAAAAAGCCAAATGTTTTAGTGTTATATAAAATATTTTACAAAACCTGGAGAAGGTTTTGGGTATTGTTGGGGTTCCCAAACCACTGACAACTGCTGGCCTAGCTCATAGGCTGTGTGATTTCACTGAGGCAAGGCATTCTGACGCTACTGTGTCTGTATAGTAAATCAGAGATGAGCAGAAATGCAGTGGGGAAAAGGTCGTGATCACTTTACTGGGAACTGGAATGGACATATTCTGTAGTCAAGTGCTGTGCAGGGTAAAAGGAGGAACTAGAAAGGTTTTTAGGGGAGGAAACATTTGAATTAGACCTAAGCAGGCAGTTGAGCTTTAGAAATGAGTATGATAGATAAATATGGAACCTAAATGATGTTTGAAGGGAGATTGACGGAACTGAAGTCAGAAAGCCAGGTTGAGATCAGTACCTTGAAATGTTTAAATCGGAGAAGGAAAATTTTTGAGTTTTTTTTTTTTTTTAAGGAAAAACTGGAGTTTTTTTTTTTTTTTTTTGAGACAGGGTCTCGCTTTTGTGGTTCAGGCTGGCCCTGAGCTCAGCCTCAAACTCACATCACAATCCTCCTGCCTCTGCCTCCCTCCCTGGGATTACAGGCGTGAGCCACCACGCCCGGCACTGTGGTATGTGGTACTGGTTGCTGCTGGGTGTGGGTCTCCACACCCAGTATTGTTATGTGGTTACCGGGAATCGAACCCGGGTCCTTGCGCTTCCGAGACAGGCGCCGGAACCACTGAGCAAACTCCCCGGCCCAAAACTGGAGTTTTATGGTAGCTTAGGTTAGAGACAATAAGACATTCAACTGTACCTTTTATTAAGTATACTTTTCTCAGCCTCATTTCTCAAATGTTGAAGAGGCAAGGTAGGTACCTGTGTCCTTATCCCATCCTCAAAATTTACCTCTTTTTTTCTTTGAGACAGGGTCTCGCTTTTGTCATTCAGTCTAGCCCTGAGCTCACTGTGTAGCCCAGGTGAGTCTCAAACTCACAGCAGTCCTCTTGCTTTTGCCTCCCAAGTGCTGGAATTTCAATTGTGAGCCACCACGCCTGGCACTGTGGTGTATGGTACTGATTGCTGATGGGTATGAATCACCACGCCCAGTGTTGTGCTATGTGGTTACCAGGGATTGAATTTGGGACCTTGCAAGTCAGGTGCTAGAACCACTGAGCTAAATCCTTAGCCCTTCACCTCTTTTTTTGACCTAACTTTTTACTGTCTTGAGCACCTTTTCTAGCAGTGACTCAGTTCTATGTGCAAGGAAATAACTTGAATGTGAGGTTTACTCCCACATTGAACAGAAAAATATATTTTCTCTGCCTGTTTTTGTGAGGCTTGAGAAGAGCCCCAGACTGTTGAATTGCAGAGAGTACTAACATCAACTAGACAATATCCAGTTGCGGACATAGATTTGAATTCTTGGGAAAAGAGAAAATAATCTGTTTCCTCATCTCTATGTGACGATAGTATGTATATTTTTGTTTGCTTTACCATCTTTTTAGGTTTAAATGAGCTGGTAGACAAAAGAGTGACTTATAAAGAGTAAAGTGCTATGTAAATATAGAGTAGGAATCACAACTCATGTATATTTCTGTATGAACACACGGATTTCCTACTACAAATAATGGTTTTGTCCAGGCTTTCTGTAGGAAATATGAACCTCATTACAGTTAAAATGACCACTATTTCCACTTTAAATCTGGAAATTCCAATTTGAGGGGTTTAGAATGACTGAGACTCCGTTGTCATTGAGTATTTTTCTTCATTTGCTCAAAGCTGGTGCGTAAGAAGCATGTGTTGTCCTGCTTTCAAGAAGCCCTTTTGAGGCATGCCTCCCTGGTGACCCAGCTGGTGGCTCAGGACCAGAGAGTCTGCATCCACTTCATAAGCATGCTTTTTGGTGAGATTAAAATAGAAACTGCATGATTTTGCATGTGTAGTACATATATTTACTTTGGGGTTTTACAAAGATGATTTAGGTTTTTGGTATTGTAACAGTTTATTTCGGGATTTTTTTCATTATAACGATGGAGATAAAGCGCCCTTTCTAATATGCATGAAGCATTTTATGGTAATTTATCTGATTAGATCTAAGAGGTTGGTAGAGTGTAAAGGTCAATGTGGAAAATGCATGATCCTTTGAAGAGTCTGGTTTACATTTTGTATAGTATCATAAGCCCTGGAATGGAGTCTGCTTATTTTGGTGTGACCATGATCAAGTTACAGAATTTCCTTTCTCCTGTTCCTTAGTTTCTTAATTTCTAAAGTGAGATGGATTGAATTTTCCTAAAAGTCTCTCTCTCTTTTTTGTTTTTTGAGAGGGTCTCGCTTTGTAGTTCAGGATGGTCCTGAATTCACTTCATAGTCTAGGCTAGCCTTGAACTCAGCAATCCACCTGCCTTTGCCTCCTGAGTGCTGGGAATATAGGTGTGAGCCACCACACCTGTCTCTGTGGTATGTGGTTATCAGTGTTGTGCTTACAGGTGTGAGCATTGTTGTATGTGGTTATCAGGGACCTTGTGTTTGCTAGGCAGGTGCCAGAACCACTGAGCTAAATCTGTGCCCCAAGTCTCTTCTTTTAATATGATTATAATGTCCAACAGCATGAATACTTTTTGGAAGAAAGGCAGCTAACTCATGTTGGATGCTTCTCTATGTCAGGAGCTTTTCAGATTTTTTAAATTGCTGAGACAGTTCTTACAGGGAGATGGATGATCCCTGAGGCTAAGGTAGGTCTTACTGAATGAAAGGGCAGAGCTAGAATTTTACCCCAGATCTGTCACTGACTCAGGGTACTGTTTCTCTGTTGTGCCACATTGACAGTTCTCATCTTTTTAAAGCCTGAGCAGGTCATTGAAAATCTAGGTACTGAGCGCAGAATTTAGCTAGGATATTGTTTTAAATTGGTAGTTTTAGAATTCACAATTTGCTTTTAAAGATTTGTTTCCCTTAAAGGGAACTGTTAACTACCCTTTTCTTACCTCTCTCTTCTTGAAGGACTATTGTGCAGTGTGGAAGATAGAAGTGTAACAGACCTCTGTATTGAAGGTAAGGTAAAACCACATGTACCTAGTCCTCTAAGCTGAAATTATTAGTTTGAATTGCAGTCTGCTTACTTGAGATTTTGATGAAGTTGCTCATTTAGAGACACAGGGAAGTCAAATGGCTATTAATCCTTAATTCTTTGTGTTTTTCTTGGGCATCTACCCAGTGCTAGACAGTGTATTAGGCACTAGGAATAGATACATAGATAATGTGGTTCTTGCACTGTGAGAATTTATAACGTGGAGGAGAAATTGACTGGAAAATAACTGGAGTTGATGAGTTCTATTGTAACAATACATAGAGAACTCCAGAGGTTTATGTGTGTGGTTTTTTTTGCAGAGCCGATGACCTAACTCAGGGCTTTGCACATGAGAGGCAAGCACTCTGCCTTTCATTTACATCCCCAGCTCAATTGTCTTTATTACATTTTGTATTGGTTTATTTAAAGTTGTTTGAATACAGGTGATGACTAAAGCTTTTGCAGTGGTTGGGTTTACCTGTAGAAGATCTCCAGAGATAAGACTGCTTCTTGCAGAGAGAATGAAGCCTACATCAGTTAGGATCCAGAGACCACACCAGTTACAGTTTTTTAACAGAAAAAGAAAACGTGAAAGAATTATTAAGTAGGTATCTGAAGAGATGAAAAGAGAATGACCAAATTTTCATGGAGATAACAATTACAGAAAGCAACTTTCCACTCCTGGGGCTGGAGAGACAAAGGGGAGAGATTGCAATTGTAAAATCTCCAGAGTTTAGAGGAGGAATCTCCTATATGAAACTCAGACCTCTGAGGAGGGGGTGCAGCTTGGAGGCCACAGGGCCTTGGGCTTGGAAGAGGAGTCCCGTGGGGCTGGGATCCAGACCTCTGAGGAGGGGCACTGGCCATGTGATACTGATGTCTCTGGAAAAAGGCATTACAATAAAGGTGGTTGTGGAAAAAACTACAAACCAGTTCAGCTGCTGTTATGGAAGGGCGCCGCCACTGCCAGGGTAAAGACATGTTACAAAAGAGAAATAAAAAAAAGATGAGTTACAGCAGTATCCGTGGGGATAAGATGAAGACGGTAAGCAAACAGGAAAACCAGATGAACCAAAGAGCAAGGAGCAAGTCCTGTCGCCTTGCCGTCCCTCTCTAGTGCCTGTTATTGCCAGAGCTTCATGAGGGCCACTGGCAAAAGAGAAATGTGCTTTGCAGAGTTCCAGGGTCATAATCCCAAAGCACTGTGTCGAGGGTGGGTTGGAGCTGAAAGACAACAGCGTGATACTTTAGTGTTCATCTCTTTGGTGCTTGGTGTCCTTACACCTTCCACATATTTGAACTCCTCTAGAACAGCAACAGAACCCCCCGCTATTTCTACATAATGAGATACTATTATTCTCCTTTATACATATATATTCTACCTACACTTTCTTTTTTAGGCTTCATTATTGTTAGTCTTCAATCTTTCTCACATTCATGACCCACCAGCCAGTTAACAGTTATGCATAAATCATGTTATGCATGATCTGTACGTATGTCTGGCTGTCTCTCAGTTCAGGCAAACATATTATTACCACTTGAAGTTCTGACTGCTGGGAGATTCCACTTCATCATTTTCCCTCAAGGCTATTCTTGACTGAAACTGTAATCCTGCAGCCATCCACTTCTGGTTGATGCCAGCATAGCTTGAACCATCATCAGATCACAAGCACTTCATTGAGGTGGCAGGCACTAGAGGGAGACAGCAGGGGTGGGAGAAGAGGGATTTGCTGCCTCCTCAAGCTTCCTGTTTTCTGCTGTCTGCTTCCTGTTTCTGGGAGTCTTGTCTTAGAATGCTTCTCTACCTGGGCTTGGAAGAGGAGTCACATGGGGCTGGGACTCCTTCCTACGGGAGCTTTTGAGTCTAGTTTGCAACTTTTTCAACCTTGCAGAGCCAATCTCTTCTCTGTTTCTCAAAAATAGTAGCAGAAACCCCACCAATGATTGTATTCAGAAGGGTAGGTTTGGGGCTGAGAGATAATACCTTAAAACTTGGCAAAGGAATTTACTCATATCTTTTCTAATATATAAGGAAACTCTAAAAAAGGGGAAAAAAAGTAGAGATAATACAAAATAGCTTTTGGGCAAGGGATGTAGCTAATTAGCACTGTGCTTGTCTTGAAGATGCAAGGTCCCTAGTTGATCCCCAGTACCACAAAAAAAGAAAATCCAAAACAAAATAGCTTTCAATCTTACCTCACAATAAACTTAAGAACTTTAGAAATGTACTTAAATTTTAGATTGAGAGGAATATTTTGAAGGTAAAAAATAAGTATATGAGAAATACCTATTTAAGCACAAAGTATATTTTAAGTGTATGTTTCTATTTCTGGATATTTTAAAACAGATTCTGATTTAATTGTTCTGGGGTAGCACTTGGGGATTAATGTTTTGTTAAAGCTTCCTATGTGATTCTTTTGTGTAGCTTGAGTTGAGAACCGCTCATATAAAACAATGAAGAAGCCAGAAATGATATTGTCTGGATTGGGTAACGTAGTTTGGTAGAACAGAAAAGATACCAGTTACCACAGTGAATCATTATCTTGTCTGTCCTTGAGTAAGATGGCTTTGAAAGGTAAATTCTGGATCAGGGAGTGTCTTCCGGTCAGTAATGTGATTATATCCCCTCAGTCCTTGTGCAGCTTACCATGCAGCTGAAACTGGAGGAGATCATCCATTGCCTGCTGGATGAGTGCCACAAACAGGTGAGGGGAGGAGGGAGGGAGAGAGGGAGAGAGAGAGAGAGACCGAGAATGTAAAGAAAATGTGTGTGTGTGTGTGTTTCCGGTACTGAAGATTGAGCCCAGAATCTTAGCACTAAGTCCCTAACGCTTCTTTTTATTTTTAATTTTGAGACATGGTTTTGTTGAGTTGCTAACCCTGGACTTGGCTCCAATTTGTGATCGGCCTGTAAGGGTGTTAGGATCACAGGTGTGTGTCACTATCCCCAGCTTACATGCGGGGTCTTGAGGCCCCTCAGAATCCTTAGATTCTGTTGGAGCTGAGCCAGTTCTTCTCTGAATGACGGGGCAAGTGGAATTTCAAGTTGGTGCAGACCCAGAATTAGGACGGGGCTTCTGATCCTATGCCATTATCCTTTGCAGCTTCCTTCCTTCCTTTTTCAATCTTCCCAGTGCACCTGCTGTGCAGCGAAGTCCTGTCTTTTTGGTTTAATCATCCCATGGTCCACTGGTATCTTACTAAATACAATACCGAGTTTCTTGATGAATTTGTCAAGAAAGTATATTCATTATGTCTGTTGAGTCTTTAAAAAAAACCTAGTATTTGAATTGTATATATTACTTTGTACCAAAGGCATTTATTTTTATCAAGGTCTAAAATAAACATCAAATGGATATTTAAATTCACTTCATAGAGTAAAAACTATATCAGTTATATTCAGCTTTCATTTAAGATTAAGAAATAATAAAAAAATCACTTGATTCTGCAAAAGGAAGAGAAGTGTTCATCAGGCGCAGTATTTAAGCTATTGAATGTGAATGTGCGTGTTTCCCAGACATGGCATATACTTTTACTTTTGCTTTTTATCCTTTTTTTTCTTTTTTGTACTGGGAATCAAACTCAGGACCTTGTGCTTGCCAGCAAGCACAGCAGTAATGAGCCCACTCTCTTTTATCCCTTTGTTCAGCCCAAGTTCTCTCTGCAGAGCTCGTTTTTCCCACACCTGTTTACCCCGAATTTTTCAAATAAACTTTGGCACTATGTAAAAAAAAAAAAAAAAGAGTAATATCTAATTATAAACTACATTTAAATGATATCATTGTAATTATTTTGCATGTGATTATTATGTCAGAGTGCATTTATAATTAAATCTATCCTTATCCTGATGCATTTAACTTTTTTTTTTTTTTTTTGGCTTTTTGAGACAAGTTCTTGTTATGTAGCCCAGGATGGCCTTGAACTCATGGCAATTCTCCTGCCTCAGTTTCCCAAGTGCTGGGATTATAAGTATGTGCCACCATACCTGGTAACTATCTAACATTTATTGAGCATTTTATCTATGTTAGGCACTGTTAGCTCCTTTATATGCAGTATTTTATCCAGTCCTGCCACCACTGTTGTGAGAGTGGTACTATTAAATTACTTTCCAACAGAGGAGTTAGGAATCTTGCCTGAAGTTGTGAAGCTAATCAGTACAAAGGTGAAATGTATACTTTGCCTTTCCATGTTAAAACATCAAGCATAGGGTGGGGGATTTAGCTCAGTGAGTCTGGCAACTGCCTTGCAAGCACAAGGGCCTGGGTTTGATCCACAGAAATTACATACAACAGTGCAGGGAGTAGAGACTCATGCCCAGCAGCAATCAGTACCACATACCACTGTGCCGGGCATGATGGCTCATGCCTGTAATCCCAGCACTTGGGAGGCAGAGACAGGAGGATTGTTATGAGTTTGAGGCTCGCATGGGCTACATAGTGAGTTCGGGGCTAGCCTGAACTACAAAGCAAGACCCTGTCTCAAAAAAACAAAAACAAAAACAACCCCCCACAAAACATCAAGCATAATACATGTTGCACGGAGTGCTTAGTGGTAGTAGCTATGATCACAATGATTATAATAAATTGTTTTTGTTTTTTTAAGACAGGGTCTTACTATGTAGTTCAGGCTGGTCCTGAACTCAGCCTTGAACTCAACAGTCCTCCTGCGTGCTGGGATTATAGGTGTGAGCCACCATGCCCAGCATTTTGGTACGTGGTACTGATTGCTGGTGGGCATCAGTCACCAAGTCTGGCATTGTTGTATGTGGTTACCGGGCATTGAACTAGGGACCTTTCACTTGCAAGGCAGGCACCAGAACCACTGAGCTAAATCCCTGGCCTGACAATAAATTATTTTTACATCGAGTCAGTCTGTGATCTTCCAAACTATTTCCTTTGTTTCTGATTCTACAGAAGATAATCCATAGTCATTTTAATTTAGTTTAACAAACATGTACTGAGTTAGATACTGACCACTCAGAAAGGAATGTGACTCAGTCCTTTTTTTCGTGGTGGTCCCATTTGAATGGGAGAGGTGGATATTTAGCTAAAGAAGCTGACTGTGGTGACAGATGTGCATAATACAGGTGTTAGCACAGAGGGTGAGATCAGTTTGGGTGGGACAGCTGTGCTTATGCCAGCTGAGCAGAGCGTGTTCATGTTCCACAGCTCTGTAACAGCCCCTCTGTGCAAGGCAACCTGGCCACTCTGACCCTTCTTGGCAAGTTGGTGGATGCCATCCCTGTTCTGGCTGACAAGCTTGTGAAGGAGCATGGTGAGTGACTGATGGGGGGAGAGCCTGTTTTAGTTACACTGCCATCTGGGTGGCCTGTTCCCAGGGATATCTTTACTTTCCTGTGCTAGCATGCAGTTTCTCCATATGCACATTATGCTCTGTATTAAAAATGTCAGTTGTTTTTTTCACTGTGACCTTAGGTAGTTGCTCTTCATTCTTTTAACACAAGGTAAGTACTGACTGTGGTCTTTCTTTTGCATCGAAGAAAGAATTACTTTTTTTCTATCCATGAGATGTGAATAAACATCTTTATTATCCAAGAGCAAATCATTTAACTTCTCAAAGCTTTGACTTTCTCTTGGTGAAGCCCTGAGGAAGTACTGTAGGAGTTGTAGGGAATTACCACCATGACTTTATGGGATAATAGTTTGCAGTTTGATGTGGCATTTGACATTGTGATTGTTCTTTCTGCCCTTTGGTTGTTTTCTGGATAGGCAACTTGATAGAGCATCTGATGAGAGGCTTGATGTACCCTAATGAAGGCATGCAGGCTTCTGTCTGTTACCTCTATGGGAAGCTGTATGCTTCACCAGTGGCAGCTGAGTTGCTTTCAGGCCATTTCCGGGAGAAGCTATGTCCTCTCTTTCTTTCCACCCTGGACCGTGCCCAGACAAAGGAGCTACAGATCAACTGCTTGGGTGAGACTTGGGGTTGAAAAGGAGAGCAAAGTTTTGAGGTGTTACTTGAGGACTTTAGTACTGGCTGCTGTACTGATGGGAGCTCTCTGGGAAGGAAAGACACCAGTCTAGAGATACAGACTGCCTAGAGGATGCCTAGAGTCAGAGTGATATCTAGGGAATGTTTCCTTTGAGAGGAAAAGAGGAAAAAAGTGAGGCAGCAGTTTTTTGGCCCTGAATCCACTACTTGCTGCCAGATGAATCTTTATACTACACAACTTATATCTGCTATGTATCACTTTCTTCATTAGAAAAATCTTCCATAGCCTCCAGGTTAAAGTCCTGATTTCTCTTTATTATTCAAGGCTCTTTAGGAGCCTCAGTATACTACTACTGTAGCTTTTTTTTTGTATTGCTACTTCCTTACATAAATACATAAGCTCCATTAAAAGGTTTTGAACAGGGGGCTTTCATATTCTATTTTATTTTTTGATGCTGGGACTTGAACCCAGGGCTTTGTGCATGCTAAGCACGTACTCCACACTGAGCTACATCCCCCAGCCCCAGTTTTTATGCTTTAGACAAAGCAGATGGGCACGGTGAGTGATGTCTGGGTGTGGGCCTGTTTTAGGGCAGGAGCTATAGAGAGAAGCACAGTAATGAGTGACAACAGCTTTTCATAACTTGTGTCAACAACTGTATTATGAATGATCAAGCCAAATACTCCAGAGCGAGCGTTTATTCTGGGCCAGGTTGTGCACGGGGCTGTGGTGTCACAAAGATGATGAGACTCAAACTCCATCCTGCAGGAGTTCACAGTCTAGTGAAAAATAGTCATAGATAGTCGAGTATGGTGAGAGCTGTCACAGAATCACAGCAGGTATAAAACGTCCCAAACATATGGTATTTTGAAATAAGGCAGTATTGGATTTAGAACAGGTTAGAGCTGAAAGCGCCAATCAGGACCTAAATTGAGGATCTGGCCAGTCCCAGAGTTTTCCTAGGTGTAGTGGAGGGAACTGTTAGCTAGTAATATTGCGAATCCCCTTTTGAATGTCATCTCCTCTCTGGAGAGTTTGTCCTACTCTTTGCCTTCATTTAGCTGTGCAGTTTCATCCTTTGAACAAATGCGATGAGTGTTATATTCTGTTGTGCCTCTTATTTGAAAGGGAAGTTCTCTACCATTGAGCTACATCCATGGCCCTATTTTTCACAGTATTCAGTATCAGTATTTAATTCTGACACGCAATATTTGTTTACGTTTTGGTTAAATTATATAGAATGCAATGCGGGGTGTGGTGGTGCATGCCTGTAATCCCAGTAGTTTGGAGGTAAAGGCAAGAGGATCATTGTAGTTCAACAGAACTATATAACCAGGCCCTGTATCAAAGTAAACACAAACAAACAAATAAAAGACAGTGGTTCCGATGGTTTCCAGAATCCCTGACATTGCTCCTGGAGTCTTTCATAGTATAATTATTTGTCAAACATCATTTTTGGACCTCTCTACTTCTTAATCTGATTTTCATCAGTGCCTGAATTGCTGTTCCTTCCACCTGGAATACTTTCTCTTACCAATTTTCAGATTCAGCTTCAACTTGCTGACAAAATGTTTTTACTGAGTCCCACACTTGATTAGAGTCTGCTATAAATACTTTCATTTGTCTGGCTATTCCTCATTTGTGTGATTTAGCAAAATTGTAAGTAGTTATTTGTGTGAATTATTTCCCCTTTGTGAGTCGTTGTCTTGCAATGTTTCCCAGGCTGGCCTTGAAACTCCTGGACTCAAGTGATCCTCCTGCAGCTTCCTGAGTAGCCGGGAATGTAGGCATGTGCCACAGGGTGGGCTTTGTCTGACTTATTTTTATGTTTATTCACCCTGTTGGAGTCTACAGTTCATTTTTCAGTCAAAAAATATTATGTGAAGAGCAATAACAGGTGACAAATGATATGAAATTAACGTTATTCCTCATAAAACTTAGAGTTAGTAGAGTGATAGTTTATCGTTGAATTCCCTAGATTAACGATGAGGAATGTTGTAGAGATTTCAATGATATAAATAGCCTCTGTGGCATCTATGCCGTAAGTTTGCTACAACTGGTCTAGACTCTTAGGCCTAGGACTTAAAAGATTTTTGTCAGACCCTTGTTGTAGGAAACTGGTTTAAAAAACAGGAACATTTTAAGGATTCCACCTATTTCTTTTTTTTTTTTTGAGAGTCTTGCTTTGTAGTTCAGGCTGGCCCTGAGCTCAGCCTCAAACTCACATCACAGCAATCCTCCTGCCTCTGCCTCCTGAGTGCTGGGATTACAGGCGTGAGCCACCACGCCCGGCATTGTGGTATGTGGTACTGATTGCTGCTGGGGTGAGTCTCCATGCCCAGTATTGTTATGTGGTTACTGGGGATTGAACCCAGGACCTTGCACTTGCAAAACAGGCACCAGAACCACTGAGCTATATCCCCGGCCCTCCACCTATTTCTTTGATGTATAGAGACTGAAGAAAGAAGTTTCTCAGGAGCTGTATGAGGTGCTATCTTGGGAGGACTCTCATGCCTGTGCTCCTCTCACCTCACTCCCAATGCCTTTGCTTCCTAGGTTTGCTGAGGCAGCTGCTCAAGTATGATCTCTTTGTGTCCATGATCATGAACAAGTTCATGTTGGCAGAAAATGCTGAGAGTGTTGAGGGGCCATCTGGAGAGACCTCACTGCCTTTGGTGCTCAAAAAGGTAGTTGTTTTGTGATTTTTTTTTTTTTTTTTTTAAGTACAGGGGATTGAACTCAAAGTCTTCACACTGAGCTGCATCTCCTATCTTGTGATTCTTGGCCCTGAGCTTCAGTTATAGGAGAACCCAAGTGCTTTCTGGGTATTGTTTTTTTCTCTCGGTACCAGTTGAATCCCCAGCCCCCTTGTTATCTCTTTATTTTATTTCTAAGTGTTATGGGCTCTCTTAATGGCTGTGGTGTCCATTAGGAGTTTGGATGTTATTCAGAGTGAGGGAAAATTCATATAGGTGTTTTGGATAGAGGAATAACTTCATCTATCTATCTTTTCTTTTCTTTTTTTTTTGAATACTGGGGTTTGAACTCAGGGCCTATTGACCTGTATCTCCAACTCTCTTTTTTATTTTTAAAATTTAAAAAAAAATGAATTTCTTTTTTGAGACAGGATCTCGCTTTGTAGTTCAGGCTGGCCCTGAGCTCACTATGTAGCCCAGATAAGCCTCACACTCACAGCAATCCTCCTGGCTCTGCCTCTGCCTCCTGAGTGCTAGGATTCTAGGTGTGAGCCACCACGCCCTGGCACTGTGGTCTGTGGTACTGATTGCTGGTGGGCATGAGTCAGCATGCCCAGAATTGTTTTATGTGGTTACCAGGAATCGAACTAAGGACCTTGCCCTTGTAAGGCAGGTGCTGGAACCACTGAGCTAAATCCTCGGACTCCTTTTTATTTTTTATTTATTTATTTTTTATTTATTTTATTTAAACAAGATCTCATTAAGTCACTGAGCTGGGGTGGAACTTGTGATCTTTCTTCCTCAGCCTCCCTGAGTGCTGAAATTGCAGGTATGTGCCACTGTAAATGGCCTGATCTAAAATTTTAATGGGGAAAAATAAAATTATAGTGAGGGAGTAATCTCAGTTATGGGAAGACTCCTAAATGTAGATTTGGCTTACCTAGGTTTCTACCATAGCTTTGCCTTTTTTTTTTTTTTTTTGAGACAGGGTCTCGCTTTGTGGTTCAGGCTGCCCTGAGCTCAGCCTCAAACTCACAGCACAGCAATCCTCCTGCCTCTGCCTACCGAGTGCTGGGATTACAGGCGTGAGCCACCACGCCGGCACTGTGGTATGTGGTACTGGTTGCTGCTGGGTGTGAGTCTCCACGCCCAGTATTGTATGTGGTTACTGGGAATCGAACCCAGGTCCTTGCGCTTGCAAAACAGGCACCGGAACCACTGAGCTAACTCCCCGGCCCAGCTTTGCCATTTTTTAGTTGCATGACATAGAGAAATTTAGCCATGAGAACAGTCCCCAAGACCACTCCAGGTTTGATGTTTCTCCTTGCAGACTGAGAGGATTCAGCATATAGTCATTCTCGTGGTGATAACAAACTAAAGTGAAAGGATAGAAAGCAGAATTGACAAAGAGAAAGGCACATGGGATGAAGTATAGAGGAAACCAGGCACAAGTTTCCAGAGCACTCTTCCTTTGGGTCATACAGGTTGCCTGTAATTCTTGCAGCAGTGTGTTGTGACCACATGTGTGCAACGTGCCCACTCAGGAAATGCATTAAAGTTTCAATGCCCAGGGTTTTTATTAGGGACTGACTGGTCACGAAGAACCCTCTGCGAAGCACATCCTCAAGTTCTAGACTTTCAGAAGGAAAGCCAGTATAGCACACAGTCTACATTGTACAGATAGTTTAGTCATGGCACTCTCATCAGTTTCGGGCATGGTAGGAATTCCCTTGAAATCTAAACTCCCAAAACCAGCCAAGGACCTCACACAGACCTTCCTAAGAAGAAGAAGAAAAAAAAAAAGCCTCAGGCTTGCTATATTAACTCTTTTTTTATACATTCAGTAAAATAAGAATCATGCTGGAACCCTCCTACATAATATCACAGGATTATTGAAAATAACAGGCCCAGATGAGAGTTCTGAAAGTACTTTTATCACATGAAGGCCTGAACACTGCTTAGTGATAATTTTTGAGTGCTGCCCGTGGATTTTTACCTTATATTCTTTCATTTCATTTCTCACCTATACTCTTTACAGTTACTGCTTTCCATAATCTATAACTCTTCCCTCCATGCTCTCCATACTTGGCGCTGAGTGGGGAGGGATCGGAGATGAATTAGACTCAGGCCAGGCCCTCTGGTCCTGTCAGTGATGTAAGGGGGATACTTTCTGCTGCTGTTTTTCCAGTTTCTTCTCTCCAGAGATGAGTCCCTGCAGGTGGCCAGTACCCACTGTATAACTTCAGTGCTGGTTCACTCCCCAGTGAAACATGCCGCGGCTTTCATCCATGCTGACATCCCAGGTAAGGTGTGGGGGGCGTTCTCCCGATCTTCTGAGGACCCCAGAGTTCTGCCTGGATTCCTGAGGGATCACAGCAGTAGCAGCAGCACTGTGTAGGAAACTTTGGTAACTCATACTGAAGGGGAGGGGAAAGGGGAGGCCCATTATATGGAACAAGCTTCATAATGCCCACATCCTCTGGCTTCCGATTTCTCTTGTGACTTTCAGCAGTTTTGTTTACTGATCTTTGTCATTTTTTAAACTTTCCGGAATAAAATCCTAGTGTGAGGTAGAGGAAGGGTCTGGAAGATAAAAGAAACTAGTGCTCATCCAACGCCTGTCAGGAGCAAGGAAATATTCCCTGAGGTACTTGTGTCATCACGGTTAGGTCCTTATCTTTGTTGGTTTTGTTTTTTGTGGTGCTGCGGCTCAAACTCAGGATCTTGTGCTCACTTCGGGAGTACATTTACTAAAAACCTAGGACCTTGCTCATGGTAAGCCCTCCACTCTACTGATCTATGTCTCCAGCCCGTCTTTGTTATCTTATAAATAAGAAAATTGATTTTTCCTTTTTTTTTTTTTTTTTTGAGACAGGGTCTCGCTTTGTGGTTCAGGCTGGTCCTGAGCTCAGCCTCAAATTCACATCACAGCAATCCTCCTGCCTCTGCCTCCCGAGTGCTGGGATTACAGGCGTGAGCCACCACACCCAGCACTGTGGTATGTGGTACTGGTTGCTGCTGGGTGTGAGTCTCCATGCCCAGTATTGTTATGTGGTTACCGGGGAATCAAACCTGGGCCCTTGCG
>PVIR01013762.1:0-41671 GCA_004026965.1 Petromus typicus
TCCAAGTTGTTTCTTATCCTTTTCTGTTTCATTTTCAGGACAGAGCCCAGGAATCACCATGCAGCAGATGTTTAGTGACTATTGTGGAGAAAGTTCTCAACAGACGTTCAGTTCTAACTTATACTTACCTCTTCTCTTCAAAGCCAAGTAATGGCTTGATGAATTTCTAGTAAAGTTTTAAGTACAGGAGAATTATAAACTTTATTATCAACATATGATATTTTTTTTGAGACAGGGTCTCGCTTTGTAGTTCAGGCTGGCCCTGAGCTTACTAGGTAGCCCAGGTGAACCTTGAACTCACATCAGTCCTCCTGCCTCTGCCTCCTGCGTGCTAGGATTACTGCCGTGAGTGCCACACCCTGAATTTAGGTTCCGATTGCTGGTGAATGTGAGGTCGCCACGCCCGGCAGTGTATGTGGTTACGGGGGATTGAACCAGAGACCTTGTGCTTGCAAGTCAGGTGCCAGAACCACTGAACTAAATCCCTGGCCCTCAACATATGGTTCTTAATGTGAAGTGTATGTCAAGTGTTACAATATATTAATGTACTTAATTTTAGTTGGAGTTATTGACTTCTACCACTCAGCTCTCAAGACCTCACATTTTGGGAGAGGATAGCAGAGGACACAAATGAGCCCAGCGGGGTGGAAAGACTGAAATGGACAAGAGCCTCAGACTGTGTAAGCGCGGGAATGGAACATTCTGGTACAGTCAGAAAGGGCGGCTAGAGCTTTCTGAGTTTGGTTTATCTTAGAAGCAACAAGGCAAACCCTCTGAGGGTGCTGTCAAGCCCGTGCAGTAAGACACTGCAGCGGTGAGGCAGCAAGGGGAGCGCCAGCCGGAGAGCTGGGGGGAGGCCTGAGCTGAGACTCCTCGCGAGCAGTCAGTGCCCTGATCCTCACGGGACTCGAGGGTCAGACTAGAAGGAACATCTGGGGTGCTCCGCAGCTGCCTGGCTTTGGAGCACAGACATGCAAAGTACCATCACTGAGACGTAAAGTTCAGGGTGAGGAAGGAAGGGGAATAAATTGTAACAAAAAAGTAAGGAAACAAATTTTATATATATGGGGGGGTGGTAGGGTGGGTGGGGCTACGGGAAAAAATGAGAATTAAGTTGTGTCTTATACTGGTACAAATCCCCATTATGGAGTGCAATCATGATGTGTATATTTAATGTACCAATAAAGATTAAAAAAAAAAAAGTGAAATCAGTTTGGTGGTACTGACTTTGGAGCTCCTGCGGCCACACAGGAGCAGACGACGTTCAAATGCCACTCAAATTTTACTTCTTATTTATGTGCTAAGTGGCCTTCCGGCTCATCATTTGAGGACTACTTTTCCTACTCGGGACTGATGGCATCTTCCTCGAGGCAGAGGTGGCTGGGAGAAAGTGAGATGAGTCTTCAGGCCACAAGAAGTTGGGGTGACAGGGAATTTTGTAGCATTTCAGGTTTCCATTGAACCTTAGATGTTTTAAAACTTTTTTATCTTGAAACTTCTTTGAGATATTCAATTGATTATTTCTCCTATAAAATATTCTGGTTCCTTTATCTCTTGTCATCCATGCTAGCCTCTTCCCTGGACTCTGTGTTTTTTTCTGCTTGGATTCTTTTCTTAATATATATTTTCATCTATGTAAAAGCTGGATGACATTCTTAGATGTATTCCTAAGCTGCCTTTCTCTCCCTATCACTTGCTACTCAGTGACTTCAGAAACTAGTACAATGCTGGTTCTTGAGTTAGAATCCTGAAGTCCAGGGAGGCAGGGCCTCACTCAGGGTCTAACATTCAGTGATTTGCATACACATTTTAAATCTAAATCCCTTCAAGATCAATTATTTGATAGTGTTCCGTACTGAAAATCTGGACAGTGTATTTATTTTAAAAGTATTGACTAGCTGAATTTTCTATGTACTTTTTGAAATTCTGCTTTTCAAAACACTTCTACATTTTTCTTGGTCATCAGATTATTTGTTATGTTATTATTGTTCATTACCTAAAACTTGGGAAATACTGAAAATCAAGCAGAAGATTTTAAGTCTCCCATGAGCTCACTGCAATTATACAAAGTATTATTATAGTGTACGTTTCTATTTAATTTTTTCTCTACATTTCAAGTAACCATTTTCTAAAATCAATGTTAATCTTTTTCTATTTTATCTCCTTTTTCTAATATAGTTATATATATGATGCATAACCATTTCCATCCAAAGGAATCTTACTTTGTCATAGTTAATCATTCTTTCATAAAAGATATACTAATCTATCCAGCTCATAATATTTTAATGTTTAGTTCATTTGCTATTTTTAATATCACATGTTATGTCAGAAAGATTGTTGGACTTTAAGTTATGTCATGCTTTGACCATCATTCCCTTGTGACAGATGTCTAAACGTGGGCACACTGGTTAGCAGGGCCTGGAGGAACGCACGAGGTGATGCCGTCACTGGAGACGGATGCAGCGTTTGCAGCACAAGCATCTTCGTGGTGGTCTTGACCATGCAGTCTCAAAACTCACTCCAAGGCCCCTGCGACCAGCAGGACTCCTTTAGAGACAGATAAAGATGAGCATGTCATTTGTGCGGGGAAAGCTGATGCTCGCCCTCTCCTGCAACTCGCCCAAGTGGTACATGAGGTTTGACTCTATTAGTGCTAGTGTTATAGTAAACTGAGGTCAAAGCTTTACAGACTTTACAAATATATATCACAGACACACAACCCACCTGGATATTTCATAAAATCATCATACCCGGTGCGGAATGTCTTCTTTCTATATTCTATAAACGTGACAGTGTTAAGGAAGAAGGGAGGGACTTCTCATGCTCTATGCCAGACGGAATTTGCTCTTGTGATTTCTAGAACTAAATGTTTTACCTGGAGGCCAATTAAAATGAACACTCATTTCCCTGGAGCCAGAATGAACCCTAGTAATCCTTAATCTTTATGCAACTTGTCCGCATTCAATCCAGTGGACTCCCAGATACAGTCTAACGTGGATGAAGACGGCTGTCAGGCTCAGCGCACTTCCCAGCAAGGGGACTGAAGGACTCTCTGTAGTCATGTCTCTGTTCAGTGATTAGAACTCAGGCTTCAGAGCACACAGGACAGCTGGCTGTTTTCCGTTCCACAAATGAGTGAGCACACGCTGCAGGACACACAGGGGGAGGGGTGCTGTGAGTGCAGCTGGGAAGGTGCTGAGGGGTGCGGCTCTGGGGGGATCTTGAAGGAGGGGAGTAGCAGGGCCACATGCAGCCTTGTGTGAGCGGCCTGAAACTCCGTGTGGAAAGTGTAAGTTTGGCGGAGCAAGTACAGTGTGGAGAGGTCAGGAAACGAGGACACTAAAGTCGCAGGCTCCAGAGGGTTAAATCTATCTGATGGTGGACCTACCAAGTCCTTCTTACCCCAGGTGGAATATATAACTTCCTTACAGAATTGCAAAATGTAGCTTATCTTCTTGAGGTTAGTGCCACCAAGAAACCATGTGCTCTACAGTGCCACACAGTCTCACGCAGACATGTGCTGTGATGTCATTAATCGCAGGGCAGTTTGCTGAGGTCGTTGTGGTGATGTGTCACTCAGCCTGCTGCCATGTCTGTGGACAAAAATATTTTTAGTAATCACGTCCAATTTTTTCATGGGTGAAGTAGCCATAAGTGCTACTAAAAGGAGTGCTCTAGTGGAATTCCTCTGTAGATGATCTTATGTCTGACCTTCTGTACTTTATCTCCCAAAGATTAGCTCGCGGTGTTAATTATAGGGTAAGTAAGCAGTCACTTCCTACAGCAAATCAGCCAAAGTCCAGGTTTGCTCTGGAGGTCCCAGGGATCAGAGCTCTGCGTTTCCTCAGGTTTCAATTTACCAGCCCCAAACCACTTAAAAGCAGGAGGAGGAGAGGCCGGGAGTGATCGGTTTACAAGTGACCGGGGAGTTCACAGCTTTCATCCCTTGAAATCACAGCCCATATAACAGGCCTCGTGCAGATGCAATTGGGACAAATTGACTCAGGAGTCTTGCTCCAGGAGTGGAAACCCCTGTGTTATCAGCAGCCCCACCATGGGGTTGAACTGCTGGAGTCAAACAGGGTGGTAGTTATTCTAAGGTCAAACAGGGACTGGGAGCCCGGAGCCAGAAGCAGGCGGTAAGTGGCGCCCAGCTGTGTTAATTGGTTAATAGGACTCTAACTGGTTTAGGGACGTCAGAGGCAGCCCAGGAGAACTGGTGAGCAGGCTTTCTTCTCTCTAGACAGATGCACAGAGGGACTCGCCCAGCCACAACCAAGTCACAGCCGTACAGACAATTTTTAGATATGTCTTTTTAGAGATGACCTTAGAAGTTTTAATATTTTATAGAAAGGTAATATTTTCAACATGGAGCCTGAAGTTGGCTTGTCAAAGTTCTTTATTTCTTCAGGAAGCCAAGATAATTCCAAATAATCATTCTGTCCACAAAGAAACTGGAAGGCATGCAGTAAGAATTCAGATTGTCTTGAGAAACTTGCAAAGAGAATAACCCTGGGACCTGTTTTAACAGATACAGAAAGATCAGTTTTTTAAAAGCAGAAAGCCAACAGTCATTCTTAAGTCACCCGTTCTTCATTTTACTCTTAGGCTGTTCTTTCTAAAATGCCTCTCCGTGTGACACTCGCCTACCGAACCCCTCCCAGCAGGTCTTCACTTGCCTCCGAATGACATCCGCTTGCCCCCCCCCCCCCGCCGTTTGTGGCGGAGAAGCACCTCGCCGATGGTTTCTCCGCGCAGTGAGCGCCCAGCCACGCCGGCGCCGCCCCCTGCACGGCCGCTCAGCCCGCTCTGCTTCCGTGCGTGTTTCCTTCCTGGCATCAGTTCCCCCAACTCTTCAAATGAACCTGGTTTTAAGTTTTTCCATCTTTTGAAGGTTTCCTATTTAAGTAATTGTCCCCAATCACCTTTTTCTTCAGTCTGTCCCTGAAACTGCTCCCAGCAAAGTTACTGTACATCTTCTTGAGATTGAACCCAATTCATTGCGTTTTAATGGGATACAGTAACTGGTTGTGCTCTTTGCTACTTCGAGTACACCCTTTTTAAATTTCCTGCCGTGCAGTCTCCCACTTTTCCTCCGAGGCACCCACTCTCCTCCCCCTTTGTCTCCCACCAGGCCGCACTATCAGGGGTTTCATCGCTTTCCCACGTGGCTGTGTTAGATTTGTTTCGAGGTTTCCTCTCTATTTGATGCTCCGGATACATGTTTTCATTATCTAATGTGTGAGAACAGGTGATTAGCCCTGCGAGACCATAACATCAGCACAGCCCGCTTGAGGCTGTTTTAGCTCTTTTTAGTCTCCCAGCCCCCGCTCTAAGGTTGCTGGATTCTAGTCACGGCGTCCTCACACTCAGCTTCTGTGTGTCCTCTCACCCTTCTCCTCCCAGGTGCGCAGACGTGGGAGCTGAGCGCCAGCCCAAGGAGACCACCGCTGCTGTTCGCTCGTGCTGTGTGTATGCAAGCCGCTCCTCTGTCGTGCTGTGTGTATGCAAGCCGCTCCTCTGTCGTGCTGTGTGTATGCAAGCCGCTCCTCTGTCGTGCTGTGTGTATGCAAGCCGCTCCTCTGTCCGCTCGCCCACTCTCCGCCCAGGATCAGGCGTCGGTGCCACTGTCCTGCAAGGCTCCCATCAGTACCCTCGTCAGCGGCTGCTCTTCGTGCTGTTCCTTCAGACCATGCAACAGTCCTTCCTACGGAAGCAGGAAGCAGCGCTCTGCAGGAAAGCCAGCTCTCCAGGAAGGCGCGCCCTTGTTTGGCGCTGGCCTCTGGGGAGTCCGCGCTCAGCGGGTGTCGCGGGGCTGTGCCGCGGGCCGCCCTGGCGCGGTGCTCTGCTCTGGGGCAGCAGGTCTGCACCCCTTCTTCCCCTCCAGCTGCCCCCTGTGTGGCAGGCCGCCCTTCACAGGCTCCTTCCGTGGCTCCGTGCGCACTCCATTTTCTCAGCCTTGCACTCTGATTACACTGCGCTGCATTTTACCGCCATTTTATCTATTCTCTATTGCGTTGTAAATTTTTATCTTCATCCTTCATTCCTCCGGATCTAGCATATTCTTCACCATACATGAATAAACATTTTGAATTAGACATAGAATTAGAATATCCTCCCAGTCCCACTGTCTAACTTGTGTCCAACTCCTCATTAACCAGGACCACGGTCCTGTGATTGTTTGGATTTCAGCCCGTTGTTCATCATAAATGCCAAGCAGTCCTTGCCGTATTCTTCCCCCAGGCGCGGTAGTAGTCACTCATGGGAAGTTCCAGGATTTTTCTCTAAGTGCAAGAACCATAGTGCTTACATTCTGGAGTGCTTGAGGAATTCTCAATGAGAAAATGAAGTGTAACTATTAACATTTTTAAGAGAGATGAAATCTCAGATAGATGACTTAAAATAGCAGGAATGGCTATTTCCCATAAGACGAGATTCTAAGGAAATATATTCTGACTGCTCAAAAATCATCTTAGTACAGAGTTATGGTTTCACTTTCACAGTTTTTTGAGCTGGAAAGACTCAGTGAATGTAATTCCAGTCCCTTGTCCTGTTCTAGAATTTGCGGAGGATAAGAACATCGAGTCTTCTTAGGAGGTAAAATGTTTTTATGTTTACCAGGGACGAATACACAGATCAACCTAGTGGCAGTGTCTGCTCTGTTAATTCCTTAAAGGTCCAGCTCCCTGGTATGTGGACCAGAGACAGAGCAGGTGCGACACGAAGCCCAAAGAAGAGAAAGCTCCAGTCCATGGTAACGCTCCTCACCTAGGCGAGCGCCGCCATTGGCCCGGACGCTGTCTACATTTTTGTCCTTCATGCCCACAGCAAGCCTGAAGTGTCACTCACTGTGACTGCGGTTTGAGTGATCACGGGGGGACGCAGCGTGCCCAGCACACATGCCCCTGCCTGAGCCCTGCTCTGGAAGAGGCTCTGCCGTGCACATTCCCTCCCGATGGTCTGAACTTACCCAAATGATGGAAGGCCCCTTAACATTCAGCACGATGTGTGTCTGTTAAAGGTGCAAGGCAGTCTCTGCAGAAGGCCAAGCGCACTGCTCGGTGCTATACATGGCCCTCAAACTGCGTGAGATATCATGGCCATTTGTGCCCTTGAAAATAAATTTTTATATATACAAATATACTCCAGAGAATATTTTTTCTGTTGTCTGATGTCAAGTACTTCCCTAACTCCATATTTCTGTTTTGCAGTTTATGGTGACAGAGATCTTTATTAACAGCAGAAGTCTGACGCTTCCTTAAGTCCAGGTTACACCAGGGCTCACGTGATGGAAAAGAAACACTGTCTGTGGAAGTGTTGGAGGAAACTGCCTGTGTTTTCCGACCTCTGCTTCCGATGAGAGAGCTGAAACGTAAGAGACCGGAAGCCTTCCCAGGCCTCAGGGGCCCGGACTTTTCCTTCCCTCACACAAACTTCACTTAATAAAATGGTCAAGAATCTTTCTTTCCCTTTCAACAGAAATATCACTCCCAGGAAAATATATCTTATAGAAATCTGAAATCATCAAAAATTAATTATTCTGATTATTCACAGTAGACCATGATCCTTCGCTGTACAAAACAATTGGGCATTTGGGGAATGGTTAAGGCAATTTTGGGAATTTGTTAAACATTTTCAAATATTGTTAAGGTGCCGCACGCTGAGTGCGCCTCCACCCCAACACGACAGCTCCTGAGCAGGTTTCCCACGGAGAGTCTCCCCTGTTGGCATGAAACACAAGCACGATCTTCTTGTCTATCATTTTGTAAAGATGCGAAAACATGTTTAACTTCAGGCATCTAAAAAAGTCACTTCTATGATCTTGTGTGTTTATTTTCTCCTGTGATGTGATTTGAATGCACTATTTGAAACATTTACTCTACATGCTAAATTTCTATCAGCCATTACAAATTAAAAACTGTATAGAATTGCCTGCAGGTGACTTGGCATTTGCTGGGCGCTTTTCTTCCTTCCCCCTCTCCTCCCTTCTTTTTTTTACCTAGTGATTTTCGTAAAATCACTCGACTACATCCCTAAGGTCAGTTAGACCCTAGTTGATTTCATTTCATCTACATATTTTCGTGGTACTTAAAGCAGATTACGCGTGCTTTTCTCTGCCTTGGGATCTAGCAGTCCAAAGACACCTCTGACATTCCAGCCCCTGGGCGGCCCTGAGCCGGTGGTAATTAGATCATTATGTACCACGCCAGCGGATCCAGTGTTTTCATTCCCACAGCAGCCTGCAGGCCCCACCTGTCAGCTGCGGAGAGACAATCCCATAAACCTGCCAATACTATGATTTAGCTGAATACATGTTTGTTAATAAATCTTTCATCATATTATAATCAAAGGGCTCTTTCAGGTTAGGAGCCAACTAATAAAGGATTTGGGGTGTCTGCGCATCGACTTGATGTTTTTAAAGTCAAAGCTAAGGGGTGTCATTAGCACATGTTTACTCACTAAACTCAGGTGAAAATTGGGGTGGGAGGTGGTAAAGGAAATGACAGAAAATGGTCATTAATACAACTCACGGTGTGAGCTGCATACCTCTTAGCTTTGAGGAGTGCTTTCGAGGGAGAAAAACTACATCTCTGTGTGTGTGAGTATAAGTGTGAGTGTGGGTGAGAGTGTGTGTGTGTTTGAAGTTTCATAAGTGATTTGGATCTCATTATTTCTCAATCAGACATCTTTGGGAAGATTCAGTCAGCACCATTCCTGCTGGAAGAACTTGGTGGAGGCTCTGCTGTTCTGGGAGTGGAGTTTGCTTGGAACTACGATTTACATTACAGAATGCATGATAAAGGAAATTCATAATGCCTGTTTTTTATTAATCCTAAATGCTTGCATTTTAATTTTGTGTCTTATTTGTGGTTATATTTAGTCAAGCCATTCTTCTTCCTTCCTATATTTTATTGTATTTTTGGTACTGAGATATGAATCTATAGCCTTTACATGGAGCTACATCCCTAGCCATTCTTTAATTTTTAAAATTTTAGAACAGAGTCTGACTAGTGTCGAACTAGTATGCTAGATAGACTAATGTCTCAACTAACGGACTGGTGTCAGACCTGCCATCTTCCTGCATCAGCCTCCCAGCAGATCAGGAAAGACTCAACTTGTCTTTCTTCCTTCATACTTGAAGATACAGTCTGTATCTTTTAAGAGAAGTAGTACTTATTCTTCAAGTGAATTCACCGAGAACTTTGATGAATGGAAAAGAAATATATGCGTACATATAAACATGTACAGAAACATGGGAGGAGGGAGAATCTGAATTTGCTAAAGCTACAAGTGGATAATGACTTTTGCTGAAAGGCTGTGGACTGTGAGGTGTCCACGGTGTTCTCTGGCTTGCCAGAGCTCTTCTCCACGGTCTGTGTCAGCGGCCCTTGACTGGGAGCCGCTGAGTCCGGGGAAGAGGCACAGTGCTGACCTTGGTTTCCTCTGTCCTTTCCAAGTCCACGGTAAACTCTATTTCAGCTCCACGTCAACAGATATCTCTGCCAAGCAAGCAGGGCACAGGACTGGCAGTGAGAGAGCAAGCTAGGAATCCTCTCTTCTCCTCCGTGGAGGTGTCAGGCCTTCACCTGCGTCCAGGGGCAGAGTCCTCTGTACCAGCTCACATCGCTGCAACCTCCAGGCCACTCTCTGTACCTGAAAATGCCACTGCTGCGTGGGGCCGGCCGGCCTTGCCGCCCCGTGTGCTCACCCTCATGCTTTCTCCATTTCCTTTCCCTGCGGGTAATACTGTCAGCACCAGGAAGTTTCACTCACCTTGACCATTGTTTTTCCACATTTGGGTTTCAGACATGAGGTTGTTTCATTTGGGTCCAAAAAGATGGGCAGGAAGGAAGTGGACGGCGGGGACGACATTCCCTTCCTGGCTGAGTCCTCACATCCTATTATTTTGACTTGGTCACAATACAGAAAAATGCCTGGCATTCACTTGAAGAAGCGTAAATGGGGCTGGCATGTTCTCCAGTGTCTGTGTGCCCAAAGTAATGCTCAAATTCATTTTCTAAATGGACCATCGGCTTCTCTGCTGACATATTCCCCTGATAAAGACCAGATTTGTCTCAAAACATAGATGTAATTTCTGACTGCTAAAATGCCATCATGAGTTGCATACAGAAAAATCAGTCTGCAGAAATAAGCCTTCACTGATGTTATCATTGCCGCACTGTTCTCGCCATCTCGTGAGCTGGCATCTGGCTTAGACATGTACATGTCTGACAATACCGGCATAGTCACGGGATGGAAGAATGTCTGCCATGTGTGTTCCTGTGGGACCACATGCTGCTCACTGCGGGCACACGCACAAAACTTCTCTGCAGGCTCCGTCTCCCCTCCGGTCTCAAGTCAGCGCTACAACTCCTGCTCCGCACTGGCTTGAGAACGCCGTGAGCGCGCAGTTAGCCTGGCCCCGCTTCATCAGTGGAGTGCTGCTCTTTCTGCCCCTCTGCTATGGAGCAGAAGCTGAAGGCAGTTCACTGACACTTTGAAGATTATTAACCAATGATTACTCTTCATTTATCCATTCATTAATTCAATCTTTGCTAGGCCACTACCATTTGGTAGGTTCTAGGCACATAAAGTTAAAAGAATTAACGTTGTTGTTTCATGAAACTCCTTGGCTGATAGGGAAAACAATCAATCAGACAAAATCCTTGTCAAAGAGTGAGAGCGGCAGGGCGTGTGTGAGGTGCTGTGAGGGCAGCTGGGTGAATGCAATTTGAGTTGCGCTCTGAAGAAAGCAAGATTAAGCCACGTTAGCAGAGAGGGCAGACTATCAAAGCAAATAGTATTAAGAAAGCAAAAACTTGGGGTCTCCTAGTCATGGCTCCACATTTCTATAGACAACAGTTTGGGCTAAAGCCATATTTAACTCCCAAACACTGGGTCTCATTACCTCGCACCAGCTCCTGCTCCTGGGTAAGATACTCTAAAACTCACACCCTTTCAGCCCATTGGTGATCCAGCTGACGCATTTCAGTGTGCACAGAAATGCTACTCAACCACCTTCTTACCATGCTGGGGGTAAGAGCACGCTGGGGAGTGGCCCTTCCATCACTTAGTGACAGAGCTCAGGAACAGACATAGGATGGCAAAGGGCAGAGACAGGTGGAGGGAACCACAGGGCCTCTAAACGCAGCCTGACCCGAGGAACACGGTCAGGATTCCGGTCCGTTAGCATTCCTCTCGTGCTCTTCGATATTCTCACATCTGTTTTATAACTCAACAGTATACTTGAATTATCTGTTCATGTGTGTGCTTCCTTAGCAGTTAGTTCCTTAAATACAGGAACTAGAGGGGTTGTTTTGTGTGCCCCGCCAGTGGCAAAGCTGCGTCTCCGCAGAAGCAGTGTCCTTTCTGGTCCTCGCGGCCCGGTCCATCTCCTGCTCCCTTTGAGGGACTGGACAGTGCACTGACGCTGTGTCCATGAAAACATTCCTCCTGAAGTCTGTGCTGGTGAGAGTCCTTGTACTATCTTCCCAATAATCCAATCACTTCTCACACGATAATATCAAGATGCCTCATTAAATGAAAAGATACTGGATGAAATTCAAGTCAAGGCATAAAATGGCACAGATTTAAGAGCCTTTCACAACTCTACTAAATTCTGGTCTAAAAGCAGGCATTAGCAGGAGGAGGAGGCAAGCTCCTGGAGGGGAGAGATGGGATCTCGGTAAGAACAGGGTGTGGAGCCCCTTGGTTTTTACTTGTTCCCCATTTTAGCAGCAGCTTCTAGTCATTCCTTCTGTCCTGTGAACTGAGGATGTCCTCTCCACAGGTGGGAGTGATCTAGCTTCCCAGCATTACTAAAGGTCAGGTTCCCCAGGACCCCACACATATGAATCATCCGAATACCTGTGTGGATGCCAAAGACCCAGTGGGCCTCACATCAGGCCGCAGACACTGATGTGTTTTGTAAAGGAGGGCTGCTTCTGGGTGAGACAGTGCACTCTTTGGTGGTGGCTCTCCGAGGCAGGAGGCTCCCCACCTTTCCCAAGAGCTGGTCCATAGCGTCGGGTGCAGTAGGACCCAAAGGCTACTAAGGGCTTGGGATTTCAGTCTTGGGCCTGGAGGGACCATTCTGGCTCAACCCCAGGGCTTCACTCCAGAAACGCTGGTGCAGCCCTCCCTTCACCCCACAGAACTGTGGCACAGAAAAGGGGCGTACACACCCCTGGGTCACAGCAGAGTGCTTGGAGGCCTCCGTGTGCTGGCACAACGCCCAACATGCACTTCTTTCAGCCAGACAGAGAGAACAGATCCGTGTGGGAATGAGGTTCAAGAACTCAGGAGTACCTGGAAGTGGGCCAGACACTGAATCCTGAAAGGGAAAGAGAAAGTCCAGGCATCGGACTGATGGCCTCGGTTGGAACAATTGAGATATATATGTTTATGTATATGTGCATATACTTATTTCATATTTCATAATTTGTGAAGCTCAGACATACAACAGTTACCCTCCAGGAGATGGATTTAAATGAGGTCTTTAGAAATCTGAAGTTTTTTTCCCAATGCGCTTTAAATGCTGTCCTTGAAAACTAAAACAGGAAGAGATTTTGGAAACTGATCCTAGCCTTCCCCTGCTGTTTCACAGGTGAAGGAAACAATGCTTGGGAAAGTTATATAAAGTACCCAGCATCACCTGGGAGGGCGGCTGCGAGTTTGGCCCCCTCCTCCCTGCATCCCAGGAGGGAGGACCCAGCCCAGCCCCTGAGTGTCCCCACTTTCACAGGGACATGGGACAACTCCTATTTTCTGCACATTTGACAGAAGGAAGTTGTACTAATTACTTTTCTCATTGCAGAGACAAAATACCCCAATATCCAAGGCTAGAGGAAAGTTTATTTGGCTCACAGCTTGCAGAGGTTTTAGTCCGTAGTCAGCTGGCGCCAAGTCAGCAAGGCGGAGGAGAAAGAGTTCATGGCGGCCAGAGGTAGCAAAGCAGGAAGGACTGTAACAGTATCTCTCTGCCCCTTCTATTTGACTCACATTACACAGGGCAGACAACACTCACACCCCTAATCCTAGTGCCCTGCGCCTAGCACTGCATTATGAATCACACACGCTCTAGATCCAGCCACCTCTGAAAAAGCCCCCCTAGGCCACGTCAGGCTCTGGGTGACATCTAAACAGCCACAGTAGGAGCAGAGATCCGGAGAGTAGAGGGACACATGTAATGCCACATGTCTAAGAGATGGGGGACACGCCTGTCTCTCGGCCATGGTAGAACTGCCAGGGGATAGGAAACTCCTCACAAGAGCAGGGATCCATGCCCGCAGTAGATGGATTCTCTCTGGGCTCACCCCAGAATGCCACACTCTGGACAGCCCAGTGCTTGCAGGCACTGTGGGCATGCCTGCATGTCTGTCTCCAAGGGCTCAGCTTTCCCTACATCACCTGCTCCAGCCAGCAGGCTCCAGCGGGGCTTTCCCAACGCTGTCCTTGCCCTGCTCCTCTCTTTCTGGTAAGAGAAATTGCTTTTTCAGGGTTCTCCAAGAAGCAGGCTTGGAGCTCTGTGCAGTAGGTGAAGCCAGGCAATGCCAGAAGCTCCAACACTCTTGGTCTGAGGCCAGAATACATGCAGCCTTTGTGCACGAGGCCTGGCACACAAGAGGACTCAGGTATAGTGCCTGAGGAGCAAATAGACATGAATGTGCACCCAGGAGCTCCAGCTCTTCCCAGTCCGCAAGATCGTGACTGTGGACCCTGCACGGGCTGTGAGTTCCCAACGTGTCCCTCACCCACAACCTGGACCATGTCCTGAAAAATCACTTCTCTCATCCTAGATGCCGCTTTTCTGACCTCCAGTCGACTCGCTGCACGACAAACCATACAGGCTGGGAACATTAGGCAGGGGAAATCATTGTGATGGTGGATGGAATCAACAAATGTTCCAAAATGAAGCAACCAAGACAGACGGGGATACCCAGGTAAAATGGAGGTCCCTTCACGCTGAAACCCAGAGCCGATGCTTGGCACGGGGTCTGAGGGACTGTGGAATTTGGCTCTTCAGGGTTTGTGTAACTTGATCCACACACATTTCCCAGTTCCCCTGGGTGGTCACTATTAGGATCACCATCCCACTGAGGAGCCTGTAAACTGCACCAAGTCCAAAATGGCTTCCTTTCCTGGACACACCAAAGGGCAGCCTGTCAGGGAGCTTTCTGACTTGCCAGCCAGGGCAAGGCAGCCCTGACCTGACACTGCTCTCCCCACCCGCGCGTCCCCAAGGAAACCCAACTCCGCTCCCCACCACCCTGTCTCTCTCACTCCCTCTTTCTCCCTGTCTCTCTCTATCTTTCTTGCGTTGTCGGAGGCAGCCCAGCAGGCAGTTTTCATCTCCAATAAGTCATCGCAATGGCTGCTCCTATTTCAGCCCATTTTCCTTTTCAGTCACAGGAGCAGCTGAAGGGCAGAGCAGAGAGAGAGATCTTCCAGCTCCACTGCCCTTTCATCATCAAGTGGAAATTCAGTTTTCAACAAGAGTACACAGGAGGCAAGATGTAAACAAAACAACCCCAGGCCTTTGTCAGACCTTCTGGAAACACAGAGGAAACACAGGCTTCTGCGTGAACCACACACGCAAGGACGACACTGGCCTGGGCTTGCGGCCTGGCGCTCGCACCTTCAGGCGTCCACAGGACTCCAGCTGCTGGCCGCTGCCCCACACCTGCCGCGTGTGCCCGCACACTCCGCAGCCCCCGGATGAGCTCCACAGACTGTGGGAGGGTGAAGAGGAAAGGCGGCCACCAGGCCTGTTACATCCGAGCAGGATGTGAGAGCCTCGACAGTGAGGGATGGGCCCATGTGGCCTCTCTCTAGTCACCCTGCCGACCTGTCCTGCCCTGCAGGTCTCCCAGGGCTTTCCCAGCCTTTCTGTGGGGCTCCCAAGGGGCTGGGTGGAGGCTGGCCAGCACTGCCCCAAGCAGAAGCCTGCTCCTCAGGCACTGGTGAGCGGGCCTCACCCCTCCCTCTCACGATTTCCGTCCGTGCTGAGCCCAATCCGTGCATCTGAAGAGTCAAGGGCCAGTGCCCACCGCTGCTGCCTCGGAGGAAAGGCACGTTGCCTCCTGTTGTCCCGCTGGAAGAAACTCCGGCCTGCGCAGTGAGCGGAGGAGGACTCCACCGGCCCAGCCGTGCCAGGGCTGCATCCGCCCGGCCCTGGGAGCCGCGCACGCTCAGCTGCAGTTAATTTTCATTTGCTGTTTGTATATAAATGCTTTTAGTACTTAAACCAAATTCAGATCAATTAAACTAATGTTGTTTGACATAATATTCCTTGTTCCAAAATCAATATCCCTTCATTTGACAGACTTGTTCTTGAGCTCAGGATGTTTATTGCTCTTACAGCTTACCTATAGACCTGGGTTTTGTCGTTAATGATATAAAACAGCTCTTCCTCTCACACTGTAGCCAGCACGTAACGGGGCTCGGGTTTCTCTGGTGAATATCTTGAACTGTACCATCTTGGCTTTCCATCTCAGCACGTGATGCTCCTCCTCGGCTCCGTTTGTCCACCGCATTTGAATACATGCCTTTCCTGGTGTCTGTTTAGCAGGAGCTGGGTGAGGGAGCAGAGGGTGTCGGGCTGAGGCCAGAGCGGCCTCTCCAGGAGTGAGGCCCGGTCCTGCCAAGGCCGTCAGGTGATGAGCGTCCTCTCCAAACCCACCGCCCTCGGCCTACCCGCTTGTCCTAAGAGCGCCCTGTCTCCCCACCACTGCTCCCGGCCCTGGGTCTCTTCTTGCCCTGCCTCCTGCTCCTATAAATCTTTTGTGCTTCCCTGGCCTCTGTCCAGAGACAGCCCTGCTCAGCCCTGGGAGAGCAGCCCAGGCCGTCCATCACGTGAGCAGCAGGGCCAGCGACGCACAGCATCGGCCTGCACAGTCCTCACTGGAGGACTTTTGTGCAGGTCACATTCAAGAATCGCGCCCTGGCCCGTGCCCCCAAAGAGGACTGGCCAGCTAAGGAGGGTCTCTCAGAAGGCACCAGATACCACTCATACTTTACTTCTGCTCCTTGCCACCCCCTGCAATTGCTTCCCTCAAGTTAACAGCCATGGAGGCTGGCACTTGTAAATGCACGCGTGTGCCTCTCTGAAATGCAGCTTCCTTGAGACCTGAGCTGGGCTTGCTCGTCTCAGCCCACTGTGGGCAGATTCCCTCGGGAGAGGCCCCGGGCAGAGACTCCGGGCCAGCCCAACACGCACAAGTGCCCTGCACACACCATGCTTATCTTCTGTGCTCTTTTTCAAATAAATACCATTTGAGATTATGGAGATTTGGTTGGACTCCAGGTCTTTAGCTCCACAAGTCGCCGTGATCTGCTGGAGACAGGAAATGCGAACTTTACTCTTGCTGTCTTCATGATGGTGCGCCGACAGGCCCGCTCTGTACCACACAGGTGACTTCGCTGTGGCTCTCCCTCTGCAGCAGTGGCTTTGTTCCCTCTGCTCCCAGGTGTGCTCTTGCTCCTCCTGCCCTCCTCGGGTGCTCTCTCCTCCACAGTCTGCCGCATCCTACCTGCAGCCGCGCCCCCACGCTCAGAGCGCAGCCACAGTCAACCTGTCTTTGTGGCGAGCTGCACGAAGCGTCATTGTCTCTCCCCTCTCTCGGGAGCACGTGTCTCCCTTCAGGGTGCCCACACCTGGAGCTAGTCTACTCCATCCTCCGGGTCCCCACTGCCTCCAGCTGGCCTTTCACCTGCAACTGCTGGTGCAGCTCCTGCAACTTCACCTCCAGCTCCTCCAGGGTCTGACCAGGGGAGGAGCCTCCCGAGGGCCTCGGCCTCTGGCTCTGCTCCCTGGGGAGCTCCTGGTAAAGGCTGTGGGAGCTCTGTCTGGGTGAGATCAGGACAGTGGGTAGAGCCTGGCTCTCCTGGTAATGAGGGGAAGACCAAGGTGAAAGGACTGAGATGAGGTGTCTGGCAACATCCACCCAGCCTGCGCCCCTGGGCCAAGCCTTCAGCAATGGTGTCTGTGTAACTCTGACAAGGTACACAATGTAATTGTGCTGGTCACTATTATTTTCTAATGTATTTCATTTCCGCCCTTTCCGTGTGTGATAGGGAGGCCCTGGGCTGTCACATTCATTTCACACATAAGCCCTTGCAGCCCAGGAGTGACTGGGAAGTTATGTGGGCAGGGCAGTGTGTGCAGAGAATAAGACACATCTGGTGTCAGGGCTTGTGCCAAGTGTGCCTATCATGTGGCATTTTTCGAAGGACCTCCACTCAGGTGTCAGGTGCCCTCAGCCTCGGTGGCCTCGGACGGTGAATAGGCCTGTGTCTCAGAAGTTTGAGCCCACATGGTATTAGTGCACCCCAGAGCACTGAGCAGAGGCTGGTCATGTGGTGTGAGATGGGACACAGCAGGGATGGCCCTCTGGTGCCCAGCAGGGAGCTGCCTCATGCTGCTTCCCCTGGATGTGAGGGCCGGAGTCCTTCGGTGAGTTCCCCTGGAGTTGAGTCACGGGTGCGCAGAGCGGATGTCCGCATTTCCCAGTTTCTTTCTGTCCCAACACATGACGAAGAAGCGCTATGGAGTCCCATGCTTGAACCTCACTGCTGCGAGAACTGCTTTTGTTTCAAATTCCATTAGACATAACACTTTATGAAATGGCTTTCATCCACAGTTTTATTTCATTCGTACTGAGCCCTCGTTTAAGATTATTGTCTTCCCATTTTTAGAAGTGCAAAACGAAAAGCAGAAAAGGTATTCTTCTTCAAGACAGGCTACGATGGAAACGTCAGAACCCAGCTGAGCCTGACACACGAGCTCCCTTCCTTCTGTGAGCAAGGGTGGCTTGTGACCATGATGGAAGGTGACAGAATTCCAGACAGGTCCTGAGCTTCACATTATGGCTGTTAAATGATCTGTTACTTACTTGCAGTCCTGGGGCGGGCTCTGGTGCCACACTCAATAACTGAGCAGCTGCTTCTTGGAGGATAGTTCTTAGGACACAGAGACTTCTCAGCAAATGCACTGTAGTGACTTAGAAAGTGGGAGGGAAATCTATGTGCTGGCTGGAGCTGTGGAAGGGGTAAGCAGCGGGGAAGTTCCCTTCATCCTTTCCGCAAAGGGTTGCTGCTCTCTCTGGTGGCTCTGGGTCTGAAGACAAAAGCTCTAAGAAGCCTGTCTTCTTTAGTGGGGACTGATCCTAATCCCACCCGCTATTGTCTTCTGATCACTTCTGACGTGTGCTCTGTCTGTAGCCTCGTGGCCCTCTCACCAGGACCCAGCGCCCTCTCTGGAGAAATGCTTGCCGTCTGCTTTTGATGCATTCGGTCTAAAACCCTCCATCTCCTGTTAGCAAGAGAAAGACAATATTCAAGAACTCATCTCACTGAGCAGTATTAGCAAGAACACTCTTCAGAGACAAGTTTTACTGTGCTGGGAATACTGTGAGAGACCTGGGAGCCCTGGCACGATTTGGAAGTCAGCCACTGTGCGGCGCAGTGGGGGTTCACTGTGAGGAGCCCGAGCTCTTCTGCTTCAGCCAAGGATCCATCTTTGTCGAGCTGCAGTTAGTGAGGTCTCCGGGGAGCAAGGGGAAGTAGTAATTTAGGAGAAAAAGAGCTATTACCTTCGGCTGCTATTTACCTTACAGTAAATGTGAGGGAACAGTGGTTAATAAAATAGCTTTATATTTTCCTTTTAAAAAATAGGCATGATGTATGACATATATTAGCATTTGAGATTTAAAACAAAACAATGGACCTTGGAATTTAACTTGAAAAGTGAAGAAGAAAGTCCTGTTTCTTTCATCCTTTTCAAATTTTAAACATCTAGTTATCAGTTGGGTTGATTTTTGTTTTGCTAAAGTGGAGTATGCATCTTTATCCCGAACCTTCTCTCCTCTTGGACTCAATATGCTAAACTTTGCATTTAAACTATACTTCGGGGGGTGGGGGGAGTAATAACTCTATTCATTTAAGATGCCACATTGACTCATAAAATTGAAAAGTGGCTAATGGGAGGAGATGGTGGATGTTTCAATCAGAGCAAACTCCCAGGAAGGGGCTAGTTCCACCCAGTCCACTGCAAACTGGAGTTCCTTGGGCCTGTTCACTGCCCTGGATAGAGCCCGAGGTCCAGACCTTCTGTGAAGTAGACACGGGGAAGGCTACTTCACTATTTTGTGACAAAAAAATAATGAATTTGTGAGTATGTGAATTCCACGAGCGGCTGTCATTTGTGATTTGTTCGTTTCGAGCATTTTATAATATTGTGCGTGGACTTGAGGCTGCGTGGTTTAAATTCTGATCATTTAAGTACTTTTTGAGTCATTTGACATTTTTAAAATCTGATTTCATCAGAGTGAAAGAGATCATTATTTACATAAGATTGAAGAAGATGTTCTCAGGTGTGCTTATAAAGTGAGCAAGACCAATCTCAGGCCTGGAAATATTTAGAAAGCGTCTGTGTCATAGACACGTGAGGCTTTGGCTCACAACAGCTCCACTGACTGCTCCTCAGGATGACCACAAGGCCTTGGTGTTTAAATGGTAAGTCAAGCTTCGAGGGGAAGGAAGACCTCACAGCCAGGTCTCTGCAGTGACTGTCGTCCTGGGAAAAACCTAGTAACTGGCAGTATTCAGAACTTCTCTGTCTATCGAACTTGTAAAACTGGAATATAAAATGTTGAAGATAAAATTTCAATAGTAGATACTTTTAAAATTAAACTTCAGGCTGATTTTGTCTTTCAAATGTATATGCTATGAGATTTACTGTTCTGTGGTTTCCAGCCGAATTCAGCACACAGCAAAGTGGGGCTTTGTGTGGAAGATGTAGGACTTGGTCAGTTTCCTAAAAGTAAGAGACGCTCCGTGCTGAGTGTTTTATCACGATTGGTGCTGGACTGAGAGTCCGTCTGACCCCTGGCCGTCACAGTCGACAGGGTAGTGCTCCTCACCTGTCCTGACTCCTGGCCACACACCTGCTGCTCTCCCATAACTTCCCCACGTGCCAGAGCAGACGTATTGGTCGGTTTCTGTGGCTGGGACAACGTGCCTGATGTACACAACTTGGTCATGGCATCAGCAGTTTCAGACCATGTTTGGCTGGTCCCAAGGGAGGGCGCCATGGCAGAGGGGAACGGGGTTCCCTCGTGGCACAGCGACAGGAAGCAGTAGCCCTCCTTCGGACCCCTTTGTTCCACCCAGCGTACAAGCCTATTTGTTGGTACCGTCCACACCCATCCTAGGTCTTTCATCATTTGTAAATCCATCATCCGCACCCAGAGCTGGGCCGGACCAATCAGCAGTCTCACCCAGTGCAACACAGCCGGCCACTTCACTAAAGGCACACCTGAGTGCCTGAGGCTTTCACAGAACACGGACATACACGCCATAACAAGGCGTGTGTCCGGAGAAAAAGACCAGTCTGCGGAAGAGACACCTGCACATCCGTATGTACTGTAGCGCTTTTCACTATAGCCAGGATAGATCAGCCCATGTGTCCATTGGTGCATAAATGGACAGGGAAAATGTGAGACATACAAACACGGAAACATGACTTAGCCATAGAGAGGAATGGAGTCTTGTCATTTGTGGCAGTAAAGATGAACCGGGAGGGCATTATGTAAAGTAGGATAAATCCAAAGGATACAGTTTTCGTGTTTCTCTCACGTGGAAGCTAAAAACTTGATCTCAGAGATCACAGTGGCCGATGACTTCTGGGAAAGGCCTGTGGATAGAGGGGGGCCGTGTGGGGGCACAGAGGAGAACCGCTGACAGCTGCACCAGTGCAGTTAGGAGGATGAGAGGCCAGTGTTTTAGAGCAGAAGCCACGCCGTCTGCTGCCCTGGGCCACACTCCGGACCTGAGGCCGGGTTCGCTTTTATTCATCCTGTCATCTGAGCCCTGTCCTCATTTGTCAAATATAGGTGACAGGCCTCACATTCCTGGAAGTTTGTTCTTTCTTTTTTTTTTTTTTTTGTAGCTTTTGGGAAAATCTATGAGCAGAAGCTCATCCCATAGATCAAAATATCCTAAACATGTGTACAAAGAGGCTGTGCTTGAACTCTTCCAACTGCTGGGTGACTTCTGTGCCAGTTAAGTTTCATGAGCCACAGGGTTAAACCACCCCCGTAACAAGCTCATGAAAAGGCCTTGAACACAGAGGCGCTCAAGTTGTGGGGAACTTGAAGTCTTCAGGAAATTCGAAGGCTGCATCAACCCTGACACTTAGAATCTGAGTCTGCGGTGAGGTGAGGGCTTTGCTGAGCCCACACTCAGCCTCAGCTCCTGCTGCCCGTCCCGGACTCTGTTCGCGGCAGAATGCTGCACACGGGTGGACAGGGGAAGCCCCCAGTTTCTTTCCTCCTGCGCACAGCTCCTGCAGGCCACACGGCCATCAGGGCAAAGAAAGGTCTGTCTACAACCAGCAACCTCTCATGAGCCAAGAAGAAAGGGTCCGACAGGAAAACAAACGGCGGGATTATGCGAACCTGCTGCATCGGTAGTTCTGAGTCAGGCAGAGTTGCAGCCTGGAGGATGAATAATTGTTGAGCTTACTACAGGTTTCCCTGAGATGAGGAGGAGGTGAACACGGCCAGTGTCTTTTGTCCCAATGTTGACTCAGTTCTGTTGTCACAAATCAGCCGCTGATTCGGGGTCCCCATTAGTCGCAGGAAGGGGTGCTAATTCTTCTTTCGCGCTTGTTTACACACCACATTTGGCCAAAGTTCAGCCTGCACTTTCCGCCTTGGCCTGCGCGTTGGGAGGCAAACGCATGACCTCACTCGGAGCCACCCTGCTGGCCACTCTCCACTGTTTGTTTAATTTTGCTCCGACTTCTGCCTGACTCCTAATCCCAGGTATTCAGACCGGTTTTGGAGAGATAGAGGTTTTGAGATCAAAGCACTGGTCAAGATTTTACAAGGGGCACCTCTGAAAGCATTTGCAGGCAGTGTGCGGAGCTGGTGCTGTGATCTTTGGAAATGCTTTGCTCTCAGATTGGGGCCCCAGATTTATCACTCTCTGGTCCCCAGTCCTCCAGGTCAGCTCGGGGTTATTTTTGTCTATTGTGTGAAAAAACATGGCAGTTCTGTTACAGAAACCTGATGGCCAAATATTTAGAGTATGCTTTGGGGATAACAAGGGCCCCTGGAAGCAAATTTGATGTTAGGAGTCCCTGTAAAAGCTTGACGGTCCTGCTTGGGGTTCCTGTCCCACTCTGACTGCTCCCCGCACGGCCCCAGCGCAGGACGATGGGCAGTGCAGTGTTCTGCTCTGGGAAGACTGAAAGATGTCAATGAGCTCAGGGGACACTGGGATTGTTTTTATCAGTTATATGAATTTATTTTTTAATACAGGAGGAGTACAGACATAAGAAACATAAATGAGTTTGTTCTGATTTTATTATAAGTTAGATTTTAACAGTTTGAGATAAATCTGTTAAAATCTGCACACTAAGAAATTTATGGGCAATATAGGTCATGCATTTAGACACAGAACCTGGTAAGCTCAAATTTAAATCTTGACTAATTATCTGTATGATTCTGGTGAATAATTGTTGCTTCAATCTCATAATCTACACTGGGAGTAAGGTTGGCACTGACCCTGCAGGTTACTGTAGGAAAAATAAACGTATGGAAGATGCTTAGCTTGATTTGGGTCCCAAATACGAACATACAAATACATACGTCAAGGTCAGGGACGAGCGACTGAAGGCATGTGGAGCACTTTTGCTTCTGATAGGAAAGTAGGAGTTGGATTTGGGAGATGGGGAAGGAGAGAGGAAGAGCGGGGCAGGCGAGGGCCTGGAAATGTCAGGGACAGCTTACACGCTCCTGCCGGTTCTCCAAAACAGGATCGCTGTTCTGTTTTACCAACATGCATTAAAAATGCTCTGTTTACCAGTTAACTTTTTGCAGCATTAAACATGTATTCCATCTGTCATTCTCATTTAATACATAAAGAATCGAGGCTCAGAAAATGTCATGGTGTCACGGTGCCGGTTACAGGAGCAGAAGCCATTTGTCAGAGGCTCTTGTCCTGTCTTAGCTGCACTGAATTTCTTAGTGACAAAAATGAGAGTTTCCACAGTAAAGGTGGAGAGTGTTTATGATATTGTCCGGGTAAAGTCAGACGGACACACTACATCGTTTTGGTCAAAATAGATGGTGGATTATGATGTTTAGGAAGAAGAGGTTTCTGGAGTAGGTTTCAGAAAAGGTTGGGAAAACAATTTTTTCTTTCTTTTTCCACAAGGAAGGTGTCATTTGGGAGAGATATCAAAGGACTGGAAAGTCGAGCTCAGTGAAGATCTATTGGTCTGAAAACAACATTTGAAGCCACAGATACAGCAACTAGTGGGAGGATATCCGCAAGAGCAGAGGCCATGGGAGAAGAGTGTCAGCATGGAGCCGAGCCGAGGGGCTCCAAGGGTAATGGGGGAGGTCATCCGAGTGACAGGAAGGCGGGAAGGTACGGGTGTCAGAAATTGGCCTTGTGCTCTTCTAGTTTATTTGAGCCTGTTATCTTGGTGAAAATTGCTAAACTGCTTGGGTTTTGCACTTTGTATTTTATATTTGAATTTTCAAGACCAAGCAGGTCTTAAACTCAGGATCCTCCCACCTCAGCCCCCCAAGTAGCTAGGATGAGAACACACGCCAGCACCCCGGCTTTCCTTCTGCCTTTGTACACCTTGCCTCCCTGCCTGCAAGACCCGCTCCACCTCCCTGCTTGGTGAGACCTTTCCACTCCCGCAAGACTTAGCTCCATTCCTCTGGAAGCCTGCCTGGATGGGCTGTGTTTCCTGGATGGGCTTCTCCACACCCCTGTATCCTTCCCTTACCTTGGGCCTAGGAAGCAGGCGTGTAGGTCAGTGTGATTTAAATGTCTCATCAAGTCACCTCTAGCATGAGTTCCTTGGCAAGGGTGGCTGAATCTTTTATTTGTGAAGCTCAGTGTTTGACCAGGTGACTGTGAGCAAATACTTGACTGTTGGTGGCTGAATAAGTGAGTACATAACTACTAGCTTGCCTCTTCAATGCCAATATGTAATCTGAGACTCTTTCTTTTAAGCTGCAGAGTTCCAACATTGAGACAGAAGCCCACACTGAGTTTCATGCATGTATCTCAGGTTCTGCATGTCCCAGATTTCAGCTGTTCACTCTCCTTCACGCTTCCCTCTTCCGTTTCTACTCATGGCACCAAAATTCTCAAATGTTTCAAACTTTGAAAGAGAGAGTCCTTTCTGAGCCTTCTCTCAAGATAGTCAGTCAGCCACTAACCTTGTCCACTTTCCTGCATATCCCTTGAATCTGCGTCCTGTTTCATCTCCCGAGGTGTTAAGTTTCCCTCAGATGGTGAGCTCCTCATACATGGATGTGGAACTGGAAACTGTTCTGTCTGATTCACTGAGTCCTATCACTCTCTGGCTGAGGTTTTGGTAAGCAGGAACCTTTCATAACATGGGAAGCAATTCCAAAGAATAAAACTTGTAACTTTCTGGAACATTTTGGAAAGGAAAATGGTCTGTGAACTTTTGTTCTGTCTCCTGCATGGGCTATAAACCATCTATTTTACGAGGCAGTGACAGAGAAACTGATGGATGGGCAGGTTTATTTCCCTCAGTAGGACCCAATCTTATGATTAAGAACATAGAAGCTTATAAATATAGGAAAATATCTTTATCTAGAATATTTTAGTTACAAATGGTCAACTGTATTATTATAGAAACTTCTAATGTCTGTTCTTAGTACAGTTCATTCTATTTAGTTTTAATTTCCCCTAAGATTAATATGATTGTAGGAGCTCATGATACCTAAGACATAAAGTTTGTGATTCCAAAACTCTGTACACATTTAGTGCTCGGTGGTGACACGCGCATGCGTGGTGATGAACATCAAGTTAGATGCATGTAGAGTTTAGGAGACGGGTGTTTAATGAGTACACAGAGTAGTACCAGTCATCTGACCTGCACTTTTCCACTTGTTTGTATGAGGCCGTAAGTGAAGAAGCGGAAGTCACCTCACCACACTGGTTGGAGGCACCGCACACACCGCTCTTCTTCCACAGTCAGGACTCTTCACACTGTGCTCACAGCTTTTCCTCCAAATATTGGTGCCAGCAGTTGGTCTGCTTCCTCACTTACAAAAATCATTAGTTCAGGCTTCCAAATGCTGATTGTAATAATCACTACATTTCCACTATAATCACAGTACAAACAAAGAGGGAAGAAATGATTTTCAGACAGTGTTCAGCAGAGGAACAGCGCCACGATTCAGCACTCTGAGAGGAGTGAAATGAGCCCAAGCTTAGGACGTCCCAGTTGGATGGTGGGAGGCACTTACTGACAGACGGCGCAAGGAGGGGAAGGGCAAGCCCCAGGTGGTCTCCTCAAGACGGAGAGTGAAAGAGAAGAGCTCAGAGCTGTGGCAGCTGGGACCCGGAGCAGGAACCAGGACTGAATGTGCTAAACAGACAAACTGCTGTAAACCCATGGCAGCCTTCTGGACTCAGCCCTGGGTGGGAGATGAGGACTGTGCAGGTCCGTGCAGCGGTGAGAGCGGCACCGTCACGACTGCACTGGAGTCCGACGGACACAGGCTGCGGAGTTCTTCTCTCCAAGCGTGCACCGGGCGAGCCTTGTGCGCACAGCGAACGGTGGCAAGGAGGGTGCTGCCCCACGTCCTGGAGCTCTGGCCCCAGATTGGGAGACTGACTTTCTCTTGCTTAAGGCCCCACTCATGGTAATTTGTTATGATGTTCAGGCTGACTAACACAAACCCTCACATCTGCTTTGAAGCTTCTTCAGTTCTTTTGGCTGTGTGCTAGGCTGGACACGGAATGAGATGCAGTGCTAGGTGGACACCCAGGACTCTGATTCGCAGGACTTTCAGAACCAGCCCAGCCCGGAACAAGTCCACCTTCTAACTGCCCGGGGGTAACACCCAGAGAACAGCAGTGTTTGAGGACTGCAGCATGGGAACGGTGATGACTACAAAACTATTTTAGAAAATAGAATAAGTCCAAATTCTCAACAATGTAACAACATAATACTTGACATCTGATTTAAATGAAAACAGAACATCACACAGAAAATAAAACAGAATAGTATGATCTAAAAAGAGCAGAAAAATAAAACAATACATATCAACATGGGATGAAGTACGCACCAGGGTTTACCAGAAAAAGCACAAGGTTGTTACAAGAATACTTAAAAACTGAAAGGGGTGCTGGAGCTAGCTCTGTGATAGAGTACTTGCCTGACATGTTCTAGACCTGGATTTGATCTAAAAATCTCAAAGAACAACATAAGCCTAATAGAAAGATATAAGAAAAAATTGAAATCCCAAACTGAATTTCTAGAGCTAACATAATCATATAAAGATAATTTCTTTAATTAAATGGAAAATTAGACATTCTAAAAGAAAAATTTGTAATGAGTAAGCTTGAAGGCTTAGGAATATAAAAATGACAGAAAGGGGAAAGAAAGGAAAACTAAATACAGAATTACATTCTCAGTGCTCAGTGTTCTTTGTTATATTACATACAATCCAATATATGTATAATTAAGATTGTAGAAAAGTAGTACACACACACACACACACACACACACACACACACACACACACATATATATATATCTTTCTAAATCTGAAGTCGTCTTCCTGAAAGTGTTCAAGACTTCATATTACAGTGATATACACACACCCACGGTAATACCAGTACAGTTTATAGCAGCTCAGTCTTGGTAGTGGCCTGTATATCTTTCAAGAGATGAATGGATTCAGAATATGAGGTCTTTACACTACTCTGCCATAAACAAAGACAAACTTACTCATTTGTAGCAAAATGGGTGCACGTTGAGACTGTAATGTTCAGTGAAATAAATCAGACACACAAGCTTAAATATTTGATATACATGAAAAATTCAAATTACAACTAAGGAGCAAAATGAAAGATAATAGGATGTAGGGAGATAGACTTTTCTAAAATGGGGAGAGGAGCCAGAGATGGGTGGAGGGGGCAGAAGGAAAGCCATTAAAAAGGAAATCAAGATTGCTATGTACCTGTATCAGCTCACACAAGGATCATAAAAATTATGTCTGTGAGTATATAACAACAAGAAAAGAAAGAAACCCACTGATACTAGACATGATAAATACACGAGGCACAAGAGCCGACTTTTTATCAGTGCTGCTTGCAAGGGTCTACGGTGATCTGAGGGAACAGGATCCAGACTTTGTAGTCCCTCTCCTCTCCCTTCCATCTCTAGATCCTGTCCCATAATTTTCATTTTCTTTTTAAAAATTCATATTTAGTGTATAATCTTATATTCACTGTGGATAGTTGGTACACTTATGTCTTCTTCCCCCACCCTCCATTTCCTGTTCTCTTTTCAATATACGAAGGATCTGTCTCCCTATTTCTTTTTATCCATCTTCTATTGTATTCATATTTTGGATTTCTTCAAAACTCCAAATAGACTACATGCTAGTTTTCTCCAGAACTGGTGGGAGTGTAGACAGTGCAACCTCAGTGGACATCAGTGTGGAGAGTCCTCAAAACACTGAAACTAGAGATGCCATCTACCCCAGTTCTCCTCCTATGTATCTAACCATCTTACTAAAGAGCTGAAGGCCTCATAATCCAGCAGCACAACCAGTTGGTAGCAACACAATTCCTAATAGCTAACTCTGGAAGCCTATGTGTCTATCAATAGGCAAATGGATAAAGAAAATGTACTGTTTACACATAACGGAATATAGTCATCTATAAAAAGGATAAATTTGAGACACTTTTAGGAAAGGGGATGCAACTTGATAACATAATGTTAAGTGAAATAAATCAGATATATAATCTTGGATACTGTAGGATTTATTTGTTTTCTATCCTTTCACTTTCAGTCTAAGGCTTTCTTTCTGAACTAGGTGTGTTTCTTATATACAGCACAGTGCTGGATCTTACTTCTTAATCCATTCTGCCAGTCTGAGTCATTTAATTGGTGCATTGAAATCACTGACATTAATGGTAGTAACTAAACTGTACTGATTTAGCCCTGCCATAATGTTTTCCTGTGTTTAGCTGTTTTATTCTTAAGGCACTATGGTCAAACAGTATACAGAGGATAACTTCAGTTCCTTTGCATTTACTTAAGCATGCTCTATGAACTAGCATGTGGTCTATTTTGGAGTTTTCCATTTAGTTTTTTGCCTTGCCCAATGAGTTCACCCTGCTTATGAGATTGGTACATTCATTGTCTTTTTTAAAGATATTCTTTAGAAATTTTTGGAGTGCAGGTTTTGTATCTGTGAAGTTTCTAAAGAGCTCTTTATTGTGGATGTGTCTTATTTCCCTTTGAAAGATACTTTTTCAGGATACATCAATCTAGGTTAGAGGTTGTTTTCCTTTAAGGCATGAAATACTTTACTCCAGGTTCTCCTTAACTTGAGTGTTTGCACGGAGAACTAAACACAAATATGTACAGGCCTTTAAATATAGCAACATCACCCTTTGGGAGTAAGGGATAGAGAGATAGTAGGAAAGGGAAAGATTAGAGATAGGGTTAGAAGGGATATAGAGATCACACAAACACTGGGAGGCTGATTGAAGCTACAAGACAAAAAAGACAGAAGGAACAAAGTCAAAACTAAACAGCAAGACAACTAGAAACTGCATTCACTCCTCTTTAATAGTGCAGATGAAAAGGAGAGTAGAGGGGACCTAAACAGACTAGCTTCAGGTAAACTGATACTGAGAAGAGGAAGAGAAGATACAGAAACAAAACAAGTACAGGAGTACCTAGCAGCAACAGATGATCTGGAAACTATTTTCCCTTTCCTGTAAAAATATGAGCAGTTGAGAGAAGAAAAAGTCCAAAATAGGATAGTCTCAGCAATGAGAGTAGAGAAATGAAGAATAAAAGAAAGGGCAGGGACTAGAAAATGAAAAAAAGAAAAAAACAGAGGTGATGCTGGACCCAATGCTGTAGTGCACAGGCTTTCCTCACTCTCCCAGTGCTCATTTATCCAATATGGCAGACAGGGTGCTGGAACTCAGGGATATGATGCAATGATACGGAAGCTGGGAAGCTGGAACTTCAGAGAGCCTGATAGCCCGCTGTCGCAACTCTGCCATCTTCCCAGAAGCTGGATGTTGTTATCTTTTTAGGGCTTGAAATATTTTACTCCAAAGCCTTCTGGCCTTGCAGATTTGTATAGAGAAGTCTGCTGTGATTCTAATGGGTTTACCGAAGTGTGTGATTTGATGCCTTTCTCTAAATAGCTTTTAAGATTTTGTTCCTGTGATGCACTCCTGGAGTTTTTGGATATAATGTGGCCTGCAGAGGTTCACTTCCGCTTATTGGGTGTTCTGTGGACCTCATTTCTGTGTATATTTATTTCTTTTCCTATAAATTAACACCTTGGTTCATGAATGCTTCTCTTTGCAAACAATTCAGTTTGCAATCAGAAATGTTCAGCAAAATTTTGCTGCCATTTTCAAACTCCACATCATGTGATGAATGCATGGACATCTTCCCTAGAATCATGGAATGAATTCAGTTTGTGCACTGAGGTGCCACTGTATTCATGAAGTTTTCTGATTATTTTTCTGACATTTGTATCGCCCTCTAATGTTCTACTTATTGCTCTTACTCTTTGTATCATCCAGCGATTTTCAGACAGTGTTTTTCCATTTCCATTTCCATCTGTTGTTTTTAAAGTGCCCTTGGTAGCGGGCTTTGAAGGTGTCATTCCCTTCTAGTTCTGAAACTCTACACTCACAGTCCGTCTGTTTTGCTGCCCATACTTTCAGTATGAATTTTAACCCCTTGGATTTCTGGTTACACCCTTTAATGTACTTTAATTCTGGGAGAGCTGGCTATTCATGTTTTGGGACATTTCATTTAGCTCCTGTAGCTTTCTCTTAGTGTCTTCTGAGAGCCCATGCATTGCTTTGCTCATTGCTTCTGTTGCATGTTTACTATTTCTGTGGTCATACTGACTGCCTCTGAACTGTTTTCTAGCCTCCTCTTGCTCTGCTTCTGAGCAATTCAGATGTGTGGCTCATACTGTTCTATTCCTTGGTGCCCCTTGCATTGGCTTCAGGAGAGTTGGGGTTCTGAGGAGGTATTTTGTTGCCTTTTCGATCCATGTTTCAATTGCTTTTTTGTTTGTTTTGTGCTGTTTGTAGATTCTTACAGACTAGGGCCTTTGTTGGTAATATAGAGATATTTGTTACTGTTTTTCTGTGTTGTAATTTATGTAAGGTTAACAATAATCTCTTATCATAACCCTTTTTGACTTCCTTAGTCATGCTGTAAAAGGAGGATGCAGTGTGGTTAGTCGGGGAATGTGCTATGCTTTTGTTAATATCACAAAGGCAATCTGAGGCTTAACTTACAAAGAAATAGCGACAGTTAAGTGACTCTGTGAATACCAACTGAAATAGCTACGGTAATATTGCAGAGACAAATTAGATCTTAGCAGTCCATAAGAACCAGCGATGTACCATGCTTATGCCAAGAGAAGAAACTGCTAATTATGATGCAAACATTAAGGCAACCCAGGTAGTGATTTACAGTTAATATGCACTAAAGACAGCAGCTATACCCTGTAATGGTAGCAAAGAACTAGTTTCATGGAATTAAGTATCAAAAAATTAACAAAGCTTTATGGTTATACTATTAAATGGGTTTGAGGAGGAGGAGCTGCAAAAGGAAAACTGAGAAACCTTAAACCCTATGATAAGGGGAAGAAAGAAGTGATATAAAGGATCTAGTTGAATAGTAGAAGGATATCTATAGAATAGGGTAAAGGTAGGACAGAAAACAAGTAAACAAAAAGAAAATGAAAGAAAAATAATGAGAAAAAGGAGTTATACACATAATAAAAAGAAGAAATAATTATGAAGAGAAAATATAAAAAAGGAGAAGAGGAAAATGTAGAGAAATGCAAGAAGCTGAAGGACTAAAGGAGATGACTCAAGCCTCAATAAACTGGTGAAGAAGAGAGAAGGAAAGAAAAAAACCAAGAACAAAGCAAAACAAAAAACCCAAACTAAACCAATGTTCACACTCACAACATTTTTTTTAAAAACTCCAAATGAATAAAAATAAGAGAAAGCCAAAGGCAAGGAAATTTCTTTGTGATTTCCAGCCTGTGGTTATGTCTGGGGACCCCAGGGTTGTGGCAATGTCGAATTCAAGGCTTGACTCTGCTCTTGCTGGAAGACAAAGGCGCCAGTGAGAGCCCAGGTCTCTGCTGGGTGGTCATTAGCAGCCAACAGTAGGATTAAGGCAAGTTCCACTTCTGGGAGGTTCAGGCTGCCCCTGGCCTCTCGTCACGGGGAAAGCCCTGAGCTCCTCAGCCGACAGCACACTGGCGTCTCCTGCTGGCTGACCGGGGCCTCCCTGGCGTCCCCCCCGCCCAGTCACCCTGCGATTTCAACACTGGGAGCCTTGAGGTGAAGCCAGCCCGGCGCTGCTCTGAGTCCTAGGATCAGCCGGCCCCTCCCCAAGTGGCACCTGGTCAGCACCCTCTCCAGGGGACACAGCCATCCCCTGGACCCGAGTCACTCACCAGCTGTTGTAGCCCACACCCCCCGCTCTGTGTCCAGGTGTGTTTCTCCCTGGAGGCCCCCGGAGTCACCTGCCTTCACCGTGTCTCTGATCTGAGCCTCCTCTCTCCTGCCGTGAGCCAGGAGCTGGGGAGAAAGTGCCGTTTGCCTCCTCTGATTTCTGCATTGTGATGTCACTTCACTTTTTCTGTGGGCTCCAACTTTCCCATAAATCCTCCCTGGGTCCCAGAGACTCACCCCCCTCCTTTCCTTCCCCGAGTTGGTATTTTCCCATGTCTGGTTTCCGAGGTTTGGAGATGCCAACTTGTTACTGCTTATCACTCTGCTGTATTTGTGGAAGTTCCAATACTGTACCTTCTTATTTGGGGTGATATTGGGATTAATAATATCCTGAAAGTGCTAACATTTCAGCCAATAAGAGAAGGCTGAGGTAAAATTATTTGACACTAAAAGATTTAAAAGACAATCTCACACCATCAGAGCTGTTGAGGCAATACCTTTCGGAGAGCAGGATGAGGGACACGAACGGCTGACGTCAGCCAGCCAGCCTGCACCATCATCACTCTTGCTTATCTTGACCTTAGATTTTGGTGCTGTTAATGGCACACAGCGAAGCCCTCAGTGAAGCACGGTTCTGTTTTGGTCTATTGTTGCTTTCTTACTGGTCTTCCTCGTATTCCTGTACACCTAACTTTTGTCTCCATGGTGCTTCTTTAAACCGACAAGTCAATTTTTATTGTCTTTCCTGCAGGTGCTCCCTCTCAGACACAGCTCCACCGCCAGAATGCAGCACTCAAGACCCCACTGTGGGGGCTCAGGGCTGAGACACTGTAGCTTCTTCCCAAATCCCGCCTCTGGGAGATATTCAGGGATGTTTAATTTTATGATGCTGAAAATGGTATCTTAGTTACACTGATATCTTGTTTCTACTATAATTTCAGTAGAATGACATGACTAAGTGAGAGAACACGAGGCGGCTTTTCTCAGGTTCAGGAGGAGTTCCATTTCTGCACGTACTTGAAACGCCAAATATTTCACTGGCATCTGGGACTGAAGCCAATGAACACAAGTGGCTGGTCTCTTTGTGAGCAGAGTGAGAAGATTTGGGCCACATTATTTCTAAGGTTCTTCAGTATTCTAACTTTCAAAATCTGTTTAACTGTGATTCTTAAGAAAGACAGTACTATATTGATTTGAATTTCAAGACAAAGAAAGTTTTTTGATCCATGTGATTTTAGAATTATAAGGAAATTATCCATTCTCATCCTCTCATGTTGCAGACATAAAAAAGGGTAACCAAGGAAAAGAGACTCACTCAAAGTCATTCGTCATTGAGTCCAGACCTGGACTTGGACTCGGGCTTTTGACTATTTCCTTGACCTTTGTTTGCAGACCTTCAAGGCTGAAGAACTTCTCGACAGCATATGCTTAACAACTTGAATAAAGCTCTAGCACATTCACACATGCTAAATGTGGGGCTTTGATTTACATGCTCAGTTGTTAAACAGATCACTCAGCTCATTCTGGTCCATTATGCAGTATAGGCCTGGCCTTGAACCTAAGGCTGATGTGTTCCTATTTGTACCCTTGCATTAGTGGCTGCAGAGTGCTTACTGGAAGAATACTTTTGAACAAGGCATTTAAGTTTCCGAATCCTCTGGTTTCTGTATATATCCTTTACCTGAAGCATCAGATTCAATATCTCCAACCAAGAAAATATTTTACCTCATATTCTATTGCTAAACATGCTTAGAATTCAAGAATACATCTAAAAATTTTTAAGGAACCTTAGAGAAGGCCTAACACACTTGAGGAAATAGTGCTGGTTGTAATCGAGAAATGCTAAAGGTGCCTAAAAGGGTTCTAAGTTTCTAAATGACTTCAATTTGTTTCCATTTTTTTCTAAAGATATAAAACTGGTAACGCGTTTCTTCATTAGCTTATTCTAAAGAACTGTGAACAGAGGGGAATTTTGAATACTGAAAGCACATTCATTTTTACTTGGAATTGTAAAAACGCAGTCCCAGCTATTTTTGCAGCCCCAGACTTTCTTCCAGAGCTGCCATTTTTAGATTTAAAGTCCTGGGCCAAGTATAGTTTAACCAGCCATCATTAGTACCCAATGTCAGCAGCTCATATAAAACTTGGGAAAATATAGTCAGGATTAACGAAATCTGTAAAACTGTGAAGTCAGGCTACAGTATGTAAAGCACAATCCCTTCTACTAAGTATGTAATTTATTAGGAAAGCTCTTTATTTGGACGAAATCTGCTTGACACCTTATCCTTGGCAACTGCTTACCTTAAAAAAAAAAAAAAAAAAAAAGAACAAAAATGGATGAAATATTTCCCAGTATGAGATCCCATCAGTTTCTCAATAAATATCCCTGCCTGTCCTCCACACTCCCTTTCCCCGGGCCACCTCTCCCTCCCTGCCTTTTCTCACAGGTCCTGACGTCAGCCACTTTCCTACGCGCAGTCTCATGGGTGAGCTAGGCGTTCAGCGGCTCTCACGCGCCCCTGTGCCTGAGTCTCAGCTCACGAGGCTTTGGTGCGTTCACTTCTGCCTCCCTCCTGCCTCTGTGAGGCTTGCTGACTGTGCAGTGAGAGGATTTGTTTTGTTTTTTTATTGTTCTTGTTTTCCCCATTTTTATTCTCGCAGAAAAACGTTAACTGCTCGCAGTATTGTCCATCATTCCAAACAGCTTTGCAAATAGGAGAAGGCTTTTATTTTCAGGGCCCTTTGCCCAGACACAGAGAAGAGTCCCTGTCACAGACTCTCCCTCAGCTTAAGGGCTCTGCCACCAGCCCCACACCATGCTTGGAGACATCGTCCTTCTGATTTTGACTTTCCAGGCCTCCAAAAGCTCAAAGAATTGTCTCAGTGCAATAGTCACGTGTATACAGGGGTGTCGTGAACAGCACCTTGGGTTCAGAGGCCAGCTCTAGATCTTCTGAGAGTTTTTTATCCTTTATCAGTTTTCAGTGTTTTGTTGTTGTTTTACCACAAGTACGCAGAAGAGTGGGATCCCAGAGCTGGTTTGGGTTCTGCTCTGCTCTCTGACCCGTGTGCACTCACACCTCCTCCTGCCTGCACTTGTCTGGGTGCTGGTCCAAGGTTGTGTCCTGAGAGGTGCAGGTGCTGAAAGAGGGGCTTCTGGATGGTGCGGGGTCAGGCACGGCCTAGCATGTGGGGAAGCGGCGGCTGGAAGTGGTCGGGGGGTGTGAAGGGAAGGGCACCCCTCTGTCTTTCTGCTTCCTGGCTACATTGGTGTGAGCCCCTCTCCTTCGCCAGGCCTGGACCAGGGTCCATAACCACAGCCAAATGGAACTCTTCTTTAGTTGTTATCAGGCATTTTGCTCCAGCAATGAGAAAGTAACAAAGGCAGTGTCTTCCAAAAAGTTTTGAATTTTGGAGCATTTCAGATTTTGAATTTTTGACTTGAAGATGTGAAATCTAAAGACCTGAAACCTGAGACGCTCCCCGTCCAGAGCTCTCAGCAGAGCCTGAGGAGGCCGCCCACGGAGGGCTGCTGCTTTGCTCTCTGCCCTGAGCCCCGCAGCTCTGCTCTCCAGCCTGTCTCTGTCGATGCCTGTCTCTGTCCCAGAGAGAACGAGCCCTTATGACTCAGTAAGACAGGTCCAGCATGCAAACTTCCAGATCCTGCCCTGCAAAAAGAGGGGGAAGAGGGAGATTTCTGGGCCGGACGGCTGTGAAGGACATGATGATGCATGAAGTCACCTCACTACTGTCTGGGGCACAGCTGGCATTACATGTGTGCTGTTTCATGTAACCATAAGACTCTACTGTCCTCAACGCATGTGGTACGCCAAGCAGCTATAAGAAGGGTAACCCCAGAAACACCGTGTAGGAAAGTGAGGCAACCAGCTCGGCTGCTAGTGGTGGGGCTAGAGGAATATCCTTCAGTTCTGGCACCGTCCTATCCCTCAAAAACTAGCAGAACGATAGTGAATGTGCTGTGTGCTCATGTAAAGATGATTGTCCTGTGTGAAGGAAGTTGGCACTGAGCCTTAGCTGTACATAGTCGAGAATCGCGAGAAGATGCTCTTGAACGGGGCTGAGGCAGATCCAGGACAGTTTCTGCCTGGCTTTAGCTCCTCCCTCCCCTCGTCCCTCAGCTCTGCCCTTGGGCTCAGGGCCAGTGCCCTCGAGGGAGCTGTGGCCGGGCCACACAGGGAGCTACCGGCCCCGCCTGCCAGGTCCTGGCTGCCTCACAGGTCCGGTCTGACCTTGCTGCCACCTCTCATTTGTGTGCCTTTTGACCTGCAAGAGTACACGGCAAGGCGTTTGACAAATAAACAGCAGCCAGCAGATTAGCCGCACCTGAAGCTGGTTACCCAGGCTCACTCAGCATTTGAGCACAGAGCGGAAACAGCTCGACCCACACTGCACAGGTCAAGCTGGGTCTGACCCTGCCTGGGAGTTAGCACCCACTTCCAGGTAAGAAGTTTTCAGAAAGAACTAAAGCTCAAAGACACATAAAACTGTATACATTTTTAAAACAAATAAAAGTAATGCAACAACAAACCAATCAGAAAAACATGAACCATATTTTGTTGTGTGAAAACAAAAATTCCAGATAACCTGAGCCCTGTTTCCTCAAATATTAAATGGAAGGGGCTTTCACACACTTGGTGATTACTGGTTTCAGGAATAACAAAGTATCACCCTCAGTGTGTGCTAGTTATGTCGAGCGCCTGCTTCAGGCAGATGTGCTGTGCTCAGCTGAGAGGGGAGGGCAGGTGATGTGGCCCTGGGCGTGGTGTGTGCCTGGGACCTGAGGGTTTTAGAACATAAGATTTCCCATGTTAAAAGCAAGCACAGCAGGGCAGGAGCTCACTTCAGCAATATAAACACTTCGTGAAAAGTGATGGTCTGATTTCCTGGGATTGCCAGGCACTTACTCCATGGCACATAAGAGCAGCTTGGAAGAAAGACTGCCGCAGTCTGCGGCCAGGCAACAGGGAAAACCTTGCTCGTGCAGCAGGGCACAGACTTACTCTCTAAAGACAAGAGTGGGGGTCAGGCAGAGGTTGAGCAGTAGACACTGCAGTAGGGTGCAGAGCTGGACTAGTCGGCACAGGGTGTCCAGCAAACTCAGATTGCATGTGCACATGCATAAACACGTGCATGCACATGCACACACACGCACACACACTCCCTGTTCTGTTTCAGTGGGTGACACACGCCATCTGTTCAGGGCCAAAGTCTTGTAATTATTCCCAGATCCTTTCTTTCTTGTACCCTAACGTACCCCCACTCACATCACCTATTTAAGCCATGTGGAAACTCTACTAGAATAACTTCAAAGTGCCTCCCGGGTACCATCACCTCTGCAAACTCTAGGCTAGCCACTGCCGTCGCTCACCCAGGCTGCCAGCATCCCGACCAAGACTCCTCACACAGAAGCTCCAAAGAGCATCTATTATCTCTCACATCTCTGTAGGCAAAAGTCTGCATTGGCATGGTTGGCTTCTCTGAGGGCACTATGAGGCTGATATGCAGGTTTGGCAGGACTGGACTCTGATGGAAACCACTTCTAAACCCATTCTCTCTACTGGCAAAATTTGGTTCCTCGAGGTTGCAGGAATGAGGCCTCCATCTCCGTGCAGGCTGCCAGCCACAGGGTCTCACTCAAACCTCAAGCCACTCCCAACCTCCTGCACATAAGCACCTCTGTCTGAGCTGGAGAAATACATGGGATGCTTCTAGGGCTCAGGGTCTCTCTCTTCTCACCCTACATTAGTTGCAGGAAACCCCACCAGAAAGGCTCCAGTGTGAGGCCAGGTCCGTCCAAATCACCTCGCAAGGTCACTTGTGCCAAAGAACAGAATCAAAGCCTGGAAACGGTGCTCCTCTCGCCCAGTGGTCCTGGGATTATGGGGGACGTGCCGGGGACGGAAGAGGTCAGAAGGTCGACAACCACCTTAGCCTCCCACCGACCTCATCACGTTTCAAAGGGCTTCCCAGTCACTCCTTCATTCCACTTCAGCCAACTCGGGTCTCTGTCTGTGCCCTGAATAGGCCAACATTGCTCCAACCTCAGGGCCTTTGCATTTGCTGTGCTGTTTGAATAAAATGTTTGCTCATCATCACCTTCCCAGTGAGGTCTTGCTGGCTGTCTTATTTAGGAAGTTCCCCTCCTTCTGCCTCATCCTGGGAATTCTCTTGGTTTGGTGACTTCCTAACACTTGCCAGCCAAATGTCACCACCGCTCCACAAGTGTGTACTGTCCTTGTCTCTGTGCCATGGACACGGTCCTCAGGACCTTGCCTTTTGCACTGTGTTCCCCATGCCCAGGGCAAGGCTGGCACCTGTTCATCACCTCAGACTTGCTAACAGAGCACACACATGAATGCACATTTTGTGCAAATCAAGGAAAGAGCCTGGTTGGATAGAAGAGTCTCAGGAGTAAGTGACAAAGGAGAAGGACACTGCTGAACCGGAGCCCAAGGCCTTGAACAAGTGGCATCTGATCGCAGACCTTAGTGTGAACCCTCCTGGAGACCAAGGTACCGAAGGAAGTAAGGGTCTCTGAGGTCCTGGCTTCCAGTGATCTTGTGACATAGCCCCCTCTGACCTAGATCTTCAATCTTGAGCCCAGGAGAAAGGGGAATTCAATGTTTAGGGAGAGGGCAGCCAGAGCGCTACCACAGCCCTGCCCCGCTCCCAGGCTCTGCCAGATATCCCTCCTTGCCTGATCCCGTCTGGAGGAACAGAGATGCGGAGCCCAGCTCTGGTTGTGTGCCTCAGATTCGGAGGAAATGCCAAGGCACTTGAGGGGGTGGTCACACGGGGGTGGTTTCCAGACACAGTGGGGGCTGCAGAGCGTGTGCAGGTTGGCACAAAGTCCTTCTTTGCCATCACTCCCAATATGTGCCAGCTCCCAAATGTGAGCTGGTGGGGGACGTGGAGGCAGACCCCTAGGTCTGCAGCTTAGGAAGTCCTCCCTCTGGCACAGTATTGTTTTTCAAAATCCCCAGGGTTTGTGTGAAAAGAATTTCTGTATGACACATCTTGGGTGCATGTGTGTAGTAAACTTCAGGGCTTTTACATCACTTAATAATTTTGTTTCTTGCTATATCAGCTGTTTTAGCACATTTTCTTCTCAGTTATTTGGACTTAAATTGTACATACACACAGACACTTAACACATGGTATTAGGTTCCAGGCTCTGAATAAAACCTGTTCATATTTTTACTGCGAGATGCTATTTTCCTCATCTGTTATTATATTCTTCAATAATCTTATTGAATCTTTATTGCTGGAAGGATGCATTCTGAACCAGGATCGTTGCCTGAGCGATACTGAACTCCATCAAACTTATTATAAGTTAATAATTATGCTTGTGATGATGATTGTTATGAATTATTGGACTTGCCTTTTCCATACACAGAAGGCCACGTGACTAGCTGGAGAGCAACACTGGGATTCCGTGAGTATGTTAATCAGCAGCACTTTTCTTTACACTTGGAGGAGGAGGAAACGCAGCCCTGGATTACGGCCGTGCCCAGGTACCTGCACTCAGAGGACTGGTTCCCAGCTGATGCTGGATGTCCTCATAGAAAATGGGGCAGTGTTGGCTGTAACCTACACACGCGGCTAGGTTACTTTTAATATCTGCTGCCACCACGTAAATGCTATGTACATAGTTGTTATTCAGTGTTGTTTGCAGGACAATGGCAAGAAGAAAAGTTGGTGCGCGCTGAGTGTGGACACAGTCTGAGTCTCTCTTCCCATCTGCCATTGTCTGAGCGTGGGGGCCCTGGAGTGCTGGTGTGGACTGCTCTCTTGCCTCAGGGCAGAAGCATGGCCCACAGGCAACTCTGAGCTGGCTGAGTCTGGATCTGAGGGGGTTAAAGAAGGTGGTACCTGTGTAAGAGGTTTAGTGGTCAACCAGGAATTTCCTCTCTAGCTACCTCCTAGTAAATGGGTCTCCCTGGTGTGAAGTGACAGAAATTGCAGTCTGATCTGGTTCATGAGTTTTTGCCAAGAGTTTCTATGGCCCCTGGGCATGAGACCAAAATATATAATTACTTTTTGCCCAGGCCTATGGGAGTACACATGACTTGTCATAAGATACACTACTAGCATTCCTAGCTTTGAGGTGTTGGTTTCACTGGGAAGACTGAGGAAGAAGCTAGGAGTAAAACCATACAGATCCCCTTTCAGAGGGGGAACGCTGGACCTCAGGGTGAAAAGGAGAAGGTTCAGAAAGAATAGCTGATGTGTCTGAGATAACCATGTTTACACGGGTGAGAGGTGTCAGAGTGACATTACTCATGAGACTGATTGGAACAGAGTGCCGCAAATCACTTTCAAGATTTCTGTTGGACTTCCCCATACTTCTTAAGGTGGAGTCAGGATTACTAGCTGTGGTAATTAATCCTTCCCAGCCCACATTCTTTGCTACTGAGCATAGCAGTGATTCAGGGGCTCAAACTGCTAAATCAAGATAATGCTTGACCTCTGGAAGCAGAAAGCTTTTCTTCACTTAGCCAGCGAAAGTAAATCCAGGACAGTGGGTAAAATCGACAGAGCTCACATGTGCAGAGCTCCAGAGGGAGCTGAGTTGTTATCTGGAGGCATTGTGAGGGTATTTGGAGCATATAATGTAAAAAGTCATAAAATGTCAGGTGACGTTGATTGAGTGTTGTGCATAGCAGACAATTAGTCCTTAAAGGGCTGTAAGACTTTCAAGCAGAACATTCATTTGCATGTAACTGTATCAAAATTTCTCTTTCCTGGTTGCTGTTTGCGTATGCATTTGCCTAGTCTTAGTTTCACATGAGACTTACATTAATATCAGAGCTGTATATAAGGCCACTCCTTTAGTTTAGTTTGGCTGGAGCTAACATGTTTGTGAGAGTTGTTTTTGTTTGTTTTGTTTTCTACCAAACAAATTATTACAATCTTTGTGCCACTCTGCAATTTGTTCTAATATCTTTAGTCAACAACTCAAATTCTACTGGGATTATGCAGGAAAAGTTGAATGGTGCACTCGATCTTCTGTTTCGAGACTTTCGCTTTCTTTGCTTTTCTCTTAAATTGGTCTAGCCATTTGATTTGAATTTATTTTCTCGGTGCAGGAAACAATGGCATTTTTTCAGGGCTTTGTGTTTCTTGTAAAAATATCGGTTATATTTTTAACTTCTTACAGCACAGTTAAGATTGTATGTTGCCTTGTTCCAGGTTAAAATTTCTCTGTGAACAATTTCTGGCCAACTTAATTCTAATAATTCCCTAAGAATGTCCTGCAAGATATCTTCATCGATCTTTCTATAACGAAGACTAGAATGCCCCTGTCCTGGAGAAATTTTCTGATAAAATATACAATTACAGTTTTGTTATTTTTCTCATTTAGAATAACTTTCATTTAAGGCAGAATCACAAAGTTCCCCTACACACTTCACATAAAGTTCTCTGATATTAATATCTTATAATTCATGGCATCAGAGCAAATAAATGAACTGTACCACATTTCCAAAATGGCAGACACACAGTTACCCAGGGTGCCATCAGCGGGTACCTACTCCTCTGAAATGTTTATTTTGAAACCAATCTCCCAGAGAAGGCAATAGCGTCCAGAGCCGAATCCTTCGAGGGAGGGTCAAGTCGAGACAGTGGGTCTTCAAGAATGCCATTACAGCCTTGGAGAGGAAGTCGAGGCAGCACGTCAGCCTCTCTTGCCCCTGTTCTCTGCAGGGCGGAGGGCATGTCGGCCGTGAGAAGCAGGGCTCTCACTGCATGGAGGCTGCCAGTGCCTTCACTCTCACTTCCGGGCCTCAGAGTAGAAGCACGGGGTACACTTCTCAGACGCTGTGAAGTTTGTGGTGTTCTGCGATGCATCCCAAAGCTAAGCCGGTGCTCTCCGACCAGTGCTCCTGTTGCGTTTCTTGATGTCAGCTTCCCACACTGCGTTTATATAGCACGTGCCCTTCGCGTACTTCGGTCTGTGATAGTGTTCCGGTCCCTGCTTGTCTCCCAGCAGCCACGTGTCTGGAGAGAAGTGGTGAGGGTTTTGTGGTCCATCTCCCCATGTTCATCCTGTGTGTCCGTAGGGAGTCAGTCCCTCCAGACAGCTCTCCGGGGACAGTGGAAAAGCACT
>PVIR01013763.1:0-41747 GCA_004026965.1 Petromus typicus
AAAAAAAAAAAAGAACAATGGCCTCTTCAAACCCCACTCTGGAATTCAAGGGACTTGCATATCTTAACTAAACATCAGGTACTCTCACCACTTACATTATACATCTAAACTTACTTCTGCCCTCTACACGTGAATAGCTGAAGAGGCAGAATAAGAGCACAGGACATAGGCAAGCTAGCTGCCTTGAGCTCTTCTAAGAGAAGACCCATTTCAAGGCCAGCCTGATGACTCATCTCATAAGAGATTTGGGGCTTGAATCCTAAACTCTACATCCAATCCCTTTTATTTTTCTCTTTATAGTACACTCATTGACATGTCTCCACAATCAAACAATGAAAGAAAGAGGTAGAATTTAGAGGTACATTATTCTCTGAAGATTTACAAATGAGTAACGACTGAGCACTGGAGAAGTACCTCTAAAGAACATAGTCTTCCTGCACAGAACTGTTCAAAAAGAAATTACAGTCCACCAGATTGCCTGGCTTGCGCCAAACACTCAAGTGTCAGCAAAAGTAAATCAAAACACAGACAGACGCTTCCTACACATCCCAAATGAACTCACATCACTTCAAACTTCAAGAGAAAAGTCATAATAAATGAGAGGGAGACAGAAGAAAGGAATGGGCCACAGAATCTGACTGTTGGCACCGGGACAGAGCTGCCCTGTTCAAAGATGACCACACAGAAACACATCTGCACACAGCTGTCACTGCAGAGTCTATGAAGATAGACACCAACAGTGGAAGAGGACTCTTTCTTGTTGACTCAGATATGAAAGGTACAGTCATGGGAGGCAGGAGGAAGATGTGGAACACATCTACTTGCCGTGCTCAAAAGTGCGTAAGAGAATACTGACTCTGTGAAAAAGAATGAGCACATGAGGCGAGAGTGTTCTGGGAGGAGAGCAGGGATAAGAAGGAAGTGGGCTAAAGGAAAGAAGGAGGTGAGGAAATGCAACACTCAAGGGTAAAATGCCAAGTCACACCTGCAGACACACAAACAGAACTGGCTCTCCTAAAATGTAGGGGAAAATTCAGGAATTTCCTGAATATTTAAAGGAGAAAAAGAAAAGAAGAGCCGAGAGACACAAAAAATTATTCAACTGAAGAAAAGAGTTACTGAGACAAATTAGAGCAACAGAAAATTTATCAAGGATTTAATAAAGTAGAAATATGCAGAGATAAAGAAAGGCCCTATAAATCATATATATTTTCAGGTTTATCAATTAAATAAAGAAGCACAGGAAAACCAAATAAAATTTCAAATGGCTGGAAATATTAGGAAAGTTTTAACTCTTGGTGAATTCAAATTCTTACAGAAATCAAGAGTGGAATGTGAGCTTACTTCTAAAATAAGCAGAAATAAGCCCAACCTCAGCTCTTTTTACAAAATCTAATATCAGAAGAAGGAATTGATTTGTACAAAGGAGTGAGTGCAGAAGTTAATCTGAGGGGCATTCACGCAAGTTGTACGTTTCAAAGGTACTTAGGAATATGGTCTGCTAGGCTTCGCAAATGTTGCTCATTTTTATTCCATCCCTAAAAAGAACAAAAACATGAATACTCAGCTGGTAAACTATAAGGCAAATCAAGAACTCAACTAGCAATACTTAAAGTATTAAGGAAACAGGGAAGCATTTTGAAGTCAATTAACATTTCAAGGCTAAATATGAGCAGTTGTAAAATGAGCATAAAATTAAGTTAAAGGCAGAAAGAATATTGTAGATGAAACACACATCATAAATGTATTATAATAACTTGATGCAATCATTCCAGAATGAAAACTAGTGAATAAAAAATAATAGAAAGTCAAGGTAGGCTTAGATAATTTAAATTCTTCATTAGGAACTTCTTTTAGAACTTGGTAGAAGAATATGGGTTTTTAATATGTATTCAACAAACAAAAGTATTTCCAGTAGTAAAATTAATATAAGCACTTTATCCTTCCAAACTTTTCATAAGATAAAAGTAGGAACCTAGAATAAAAAGGAAGAATAAAGGAAACACCTCTCAAGGAAATCAAATTAAGCCTAAATAGATGTGATAGCAATAGGTGCCAATGCCATACATTGTTCTAATAATTTGTGCTACAAAATAAAATACCACTAAAGGCACTAAGGGGAAAGATCACTAAATGCATTTGAAATGTTGAATTATGATTTAAAAAGTGAAATAACAGTAAATAAGAAAATTTTGCAAAGAGCAATAATAGCCAGATGTGGGGCAGAAAGCAATAACCTGGGAAGACAAGATAATATTTTGTGCTGATAAAAGGGATTCTCTGCAATGCAGATATAATGGGCGTATAACTTATGTCACAGATGATATAACCATCAAACACCAAAACAGACACATAGCAGAGCCACCAGAAATAATGAGTGGAGAAACATCACACAGTTGTCATCCTATGACAGGGGAAACAAATACTTTAAAGAATGAAATCTTTGAATAATATGTGAATAAATAAATGCTTACATCTACATATACACTTCAAAATGAAAAGTACTGGTGCTTGTCAAGCACCATGAGGCATGTTAATATGTATCAATTTATTCAGTATACCTGATAAAGTTCTCAAAAGAAGAAATATTTGTATTTTCAAAGATCAATACAATAAAGCTAGAGTTTCAAACTTTTTAAAAGCAAAATATAATGGAATTCTGGAAATTTACTAAATAAATATTGGGTCAAAAAATGAATAAAAGTCAATTACAAGCCACTTTGGTAATAATGGAAAATAAGTTCAATCACACTCAAGTCAAGAGAATGGAGACTGTAATAAAGTATGTGTCACTTAAAGGACAAGAGATAATTAAGATTAATTAATTAAGCAATCAGACTAAAGAGTCATAAAGGGAAAAGACATGTACAATGGACAAATACAGAAGAAAAAACAAATATAAGCTGAAAGTATGAAAACAAAATATTCAAATGGATCCCTGAGACAATCCTGAAAAGGAGAACCTTAAATATATTTTAGACAAAATACAAATTGGAAATGCAGAAAGATTAAGAGCAATTATATTTCAAAGCACAAACAGCATGTTTCTTCTACCCAACTAGTAACATTGGAGAAATAACACTTAATTAAGGCCACAGAATGGTATACTTCCATTGAAACGTAAATTGAAAACCCTGTGTTTGGGTAGAAATGTTTCAGTAAATATCAAATGCCTTAAAAATATTCATACTCTTCTGCTCAGTAATTACATGTTAATTTATGCTAAGAGATTATTTAAAAAATTTGGATGATTTATGTTTTTATACTACCTCCATATGTTGGGACATTAAGGAGTTGTTAAAAGAATTGCTTTTGAAAATTATTTAATGGCATGGCAAATTCACCCTATAATGTCTGGTGTGAAAGAGAAGTCTAAAAAACTAAATATATACTGTGAATTCCATTTAGTGGAAAGCAAAACATTGACAACAACACACTGGTATGTTACCCTTCATTATTTTTGTGGAGTTGAATGTTTTGTTATTTAAATACTATCTATGTTTTTCAATAGCTTCCAAGTCTGTAATAATTAATATTCATTCTTTAACAACCAAAATATACTCTTTCAAACAAATTTAAAAGATCTCAGGCCAAGATAGACTTATAAATTCACACATTCAATTTCTTTTACTTAATGGCATTAAAAAGCAATATTAGCTGAAATTTCATAAACTAACAGTCAAATCCATATGTGATATAAGACAAATGCTTCTGTGCACAGGAAAGTAACCAGTTTATTCAGTACATTCAATCAAGCTGATAAAACCAACATCAGGTACAAAGTGCCAAAACCAAGGAATTAGGGACATCTAGGTTGAAATTATTGAACTGTAGGCTGGAAATAAACAAGGACAGGAGAAGGTCCTTTCAACAAAGACTGGTGCCAACTCACGGGAGACAAAAGACAGACGTAGAGTAAGGCATAGGGAATTGGGGGTGTCTTCCATACACTGTAGGGAAAATCTGAGAAAAACTAGGACTGTGGATTGTTGCCTGTGAGGCAGAGGAGAACAGAGTAAATCACAGAATAGATCTGTGACAAACTGCTGAGCACTAGACCTGCACTGTTCCTAACATCACCATGACACCATGAGCCTGAGAACTTGTTTCTGACCTGTGAATCTCATATACAATACCCTGCAAATCAGTAAAACATCATAGAGTTCTAATTTTTTTTTTTTTTTTGAGAAAGGGTCTTGCTTTGTAGTTCATGCTGGCCCTGAACTCACTATGTAGCCCTGAGCTTAGCCTCAAACTCACAGCAATCCTCCTGCCTCTGCCTCCCGAGTGCTGGGATTACAAGCATGAACCAACACGCTCAGAATTGTGATATGTTGCTACTGGAGATCGAACTCAGGACCTTGCACTTGCCAGGCAGTTGCTGGAACCACTGAACAGAATCTCCGGCCCTAGAGTTCTAATTATTTTTTTAAATGACAACCTTCACTCTAAATGAGACATCAACCTAAAATCTAAAACAATTAAGGAAAGATAGGAGAGAGAAAATATCCAACAAAATCAACAACAATCAGGAGATGACTTGACTTCTGATAAAAAAGTGACATAGTCGGAGCTGAAGAAGTTATTGAAACAAAATGGTGTGGATACAAATTCCTGTAACTGCGTGTTAGGCTCAGTGTGGGGGTGTTCCCTGCAGGTTCCAGCCCAGCCTGGGCATCTTAGTGAAAATATGTCTCAAATATTAAATTTTGTTTTTTTTTTTTTAAGGGATGAGATTGCAGTTCAGCGTCATGACCTTGGGTTCCATCACTAGTACTAGAAGGAAGAAAAAAAGAGAAAAAGACTGATAAAACGATCAGCTGGAATTTCAAAAACTCTACACAAGGAATTAACCTAAGAATCTCCATGGTTAGAGATAAAATAGATGAATTGGAAGGGTGAGGATTTAGCTTAGTGGCACCATGTCTGCCTCGCAAATGCAAGATCCTAAATTCGATCCTGTACTACCAAAAAAAAAAAAATGAATTGGAAGATAATACTGAGAATAAAATGTTGAGTATAGTTATGAGTCATATATGGTAAAAAAAAAAAAGAAAAAAGAAAATTAAGTGATATGCAATAAACTAATTTAAAACAGTAAGATTTTGGTTAGACAACAGTTCCAGAATATTAGGAAGTGATTTAAACACAGTGATGAAAAACATTTCCATAACAGGAGGAAATTCTAAATGCACTGAAAGCACACATCAACTGCTGAACTTGACAAATACAGACAAATCTGGACCTAGACATGCCACAAAACAGGTCTGGCCAAAGAGCTGGTAGTGGAGGTAACATGCCATTTCCTAGCCAAAGCATAAAAGATGAAAAGAGCCTGGAATTGTGGGTCACAAATGGATGGCAGGTGCCAAAGGAAACACACGATCCAGGGACAAGCTTTATATGAGACTTTTGCTGTGTTAGCCTTCTAGATTTTAGAATTACTTGTTACCAGCATAATTTCATGTAACCCTTCTATAGAAAATACATTGGTATGCTTATAAGACATTAGAAAGAACTTAAATTTAGAAGACCCTGTAGTATAATCAGCAATCTTGATACAAAAGACATCTAACTTTGAACTTTTATTTCAAATTGTGTAAGTCAGAGGCAGAGGCCACAGGAAGAACCCTTGTGGTGAATTCTAGTCCCTTATGAGTCCCACAGCAAAAGGATTAACTAACAACAAACAACAAAGTTGGAACCTTGAGAAAAAGACTGAGCTCAGGCTCAATTCTTGCTACTCTGAGCAGCAGAGTCCAAAGGCCAAACACTGCAACAGCAGAAAGGGGAGCAGAAGAGCCCATATCCTGAGCTTGCTGCACCTTTATTTGTTACCAAGTTTTCATTCTCATAATCCTAGTATGCATAAAACAGGGCAGCCCCACAATAACCCCTGTAGCTGAAGATCCCATAGGGCAGGGCAGACATCCTTAAATCCCAGTAAATCCCAGTAAATCTTAAGGGCAATAATCTTAGTGTGGTAATCCTTGTAGTTTAAGATTCTGCAGGGCAAGGCAGATGTCCCAGTAGTTGACCCCACAGGGCAGGGCAGACATCCGTAAATTTAAATAAGTCCTAAATCCGAGTAAATTGTCTACAGTTCCTGACACCAAATAACAGCTTTCTTTCCATATCATTCAATGGATGCTTATTGAGCCCCTAAATTATTCTGATCCAGAATCCTCACAGTGAGTAACAGAGTAATGAGAGAAAGAGTAAAAAAAGACTGAGAATAAATAAGATAAACTATGAATCAGAAAGTTAAAATCACTAGGCAATCTCAAAATACAGAAATAGGAAAGAGGTAAAATGAATAAACTAACAACCATTACAATCAATGTATAATGAATGCATCATTCTCTCAAAAGTGTAAAATCCTCCAAATGCTGACATGAATGACTAAAAAATAAAAACACAGAATTAAATTAGAATAAGTACAAAAATAATAGAAGATAGCCTACAGTGACAAATATAAAGTTTAGATATATTAAGCACTGAATACAATGAAGAAAAGCAAGAACATTCAAAATCCCTAGATTGGAAATACATACTAGATCTCTCCAAGAATTCCAATTGTAGGTTAGTAACCTTGAAGCAGACAAAATATCTGATATAACATGTACTGATAGTAAAAGAAAGAAATTAAAGAAGGAAGGAGGACATATCTATAAGTCAACAGAAGTAAAAACTGATCATTATTTTCCTGAAACTGCTATAATGTTATTGAAATTATTAAGAAAAGAAATCTCTTTATTTCTTATAGAAGCACATATATGACAAAAATCTTCCTCTCTCACCAAGAAATGGAAGGAGCAGAGAGGACAAACTCTCAATGTTGAATGTGATGATGATATGTATTCATAAGGTATCAATACAGATTTGAATTTAAAGATAAAATAATTACAAAAGAGTAAATATGCATCATGGATGCATCACAAATGTGAACCAGATCCACAAAATGAAAGCAGTCAACACATACTACAAACATGTACGGATAAAAATGTATATTAAAAAAACACGTGCGTGTATGGATGGATACATATAGTTATGTAATTAAGATTTATTCATGATCACAAAAATTTGGAAATGACCATGTCCACAGGAATGAATATTTACATGGTGTAATATTGCACAACACTTAAAATACAGCAAAACAATTGAAAATTACATTCACATACACCAACATAGTTCTCAAAAAAGTAGAGGTGACTAAATAAAAAAAACTTGTAGAAAGACACAGTACCACACTATTGTAAGAATTTAAAAAGTACTAAAATAATACCCTCTTTTGTTTATGGTTATATAAATACTTATGCTGTACAATAAAAAATGGACTACATACGAATCAATTGCATGGTAATATTTGGTTTGAGTAAGCAATGCAGGGGAATGGGACCAGAGAAAGCAATATGAAGAACTTCATTTTTTACTAAGTAATTTCTTATTGAAATATATCTGAAGTTATTACAATAAAATGTTCACACTTCCTAATATTCTAGATGAGAACATGAGTAACATTCATTACATTTTCTTTTGTAGTTAAAAAAAGAAGTTCCATGACAAAAGCAAATAAACACAACCTTTTATTGCTTCCCTCAGCTCTAAATCACCTGTCCTGAGGAATTCAGCAAGTCTTAAATTCGATCTTTAGCAGGAATGAAATAAGATATTATCAAAAGACAGGCCCTGATTCAAGCCTTCCGTTCTCTGTAATCTCACTGAGCTGGTTTGCTGAACTCATTTCCTGAAGAACAAATCCCACCGATAGTCCCAAGTCTTTTTCAATGAGCGGTTGGGAGAATGGAACCTATAACAGGGCTGTCACTAACTTGGAAAAGGAAGAATTCACTGCCGTATGTATTTCCTGAGTTGGGTCACAGAGATGTAAACACACGTGATGACTTGTGTTTGCTGGCTCTGAAGCAAACAGATTCTCTGAGGAGAAGCAGAACTCTGAGGAACACTCGTGTTGCAGAATCTGACCCTCATTCTACCAACATCTGCAGGGACAGAGGGGCTGTGTCATGAGACGCCACCAGAGACCTTTTCTAAAAGAAAGCGCCACAACCTGGACGTATCATCATGGCCTTTCAGGAGAAACAAGAGAACCTGATGCAGCAACTGCTGTGATACCTGCCTTCTGTTGTGTGTTGGCCATGAAACCCAGTGGTGAATTATCATCAGCTCCCAAGTCATGGACAAAGAGAAGTATTTCTGGGACAGTGACTTCAGGTCATTACATGAAAAGAGATCCTTGAAAAGGAGACCTGAATTTTTTTAAATTCAAATCTTTGTTGGTACATTATGAATATACATCATCATTGCATTCAGTATTGAGAGTTTGTACCAAAATATGACACTACTTGATTCTCATTTTCCCCTTCCCCCACCTACCCTGCAACCCCCCACCTCCTATATACATAGGCTTTCCTTTTTTTTATTACTATCACATTCTTTTCCCCCCATTATTTACCCCTACACCCTATTTCCTTTTAAATATTTTCTATTTCATAATATCTACTTTATATAGTAGAACTCATTTACATCTTTATTTTCTCATACCCAAGAAAAGACAGGATATTTACACATCTGTGACCTATTTATTTCACTTATGAGGATGTCCTGAAGGTACATCCATTTCAGTATGAATGACTAAATTATCATTTTTAATGCATAATAATACTCTGTTCTATAAAAAAAACCACATCTTCTTTATCCAGTCTCCCGTTGATGGGCGTTTTGGTTGTTTCCAAGATTTAGCTATCACATACTAAGCTGCTATAAACATGGGTGCACATATGTTGCTGTGATATGAATCTTCTAATTCTTTTGTGTGTATAGCTAGCAGAGCAATGACCAGGTCAAATGGGACCTCCAATCCTAGGTTTCTGAGGAGTCTCCACACTGATTTCCACAGAGGTTGTATGAGTCTACACTCCCACCAACAGTGGAGAAGGGTTCCTTTTTCTCCATAGCTTCGCCAACATTTGTTGCTGGATAATTCTGTGATAGCAGCCATTCTGTGGAGTGAGATGAAATTAGTGTTGTTTTCATCTGCATCTCTCAAATGACCAGTGATGTGGAAGCTTTGCACTGTGCTATGTCCATTGTAGGCATAATACAGCACAGGGTAGGAATATATATGTGTGTGTGTGTGTGTGTGTGTGTACACACACATTTTGAATATACATGCATATTTGTGTGCAAAAACCCCACATACACATGCATACATCCTGATCCACACACTCTCACCCTTTCCCTTTCTTCCTGGTCTACTAAGCATCTTATAATTTGGCTTTGATGAAAATAATTCACCATCCAAGAGTCACATGCTTGGGTCTCTCTGACAGACTCACTCTCTTCTTCAAAATCAAGGGGGTTGATTTCTGAGTGGGGAGCAACCGGAGCCCACCTTGAGTTAGATGTGCAATCACATTATCAGAACATGAATTCTTTGAGGCAAAGAGAGAAGAAAAGAAAAGATTCCTAACCAAGCAGAGCTACAGGTCACCGCTGCACTGAAGTAATGCGGTGTAAATCTTGCTCCGGAAGCACCGCGTTCTCTCCACATCCACCCTGAATCCAGACCAGCGCTCTAGTCCATCCCACTTCTCCCTTCTTCCACAGCCTTCATGAGTCCCACCAGATAACACCTCCTCTCTCTGTTTCTCTCTGAGAAGCCCTTCATACTCATTTGCTGGGCTGAGCTGGGAGGAGTCCTTCATGTAAAGAGATGAATGTCCCATCTTCTGACACAGTACAGGCTTTCTGTAAGGCCCTGATTAGTGTTCTGAGAGGGGAAAATATTCTCAACTCTCCTTCTGTTATGCAGCATTTTGTTTTTGTTTTTGTTTTCTATATAGACACAAAGAAAGGTAAAGACAAATACCCTCCCCAAAGGAGAGTGATGCAAAGCTTTGGTTTTGGAGAATGGGAATCAGAGGCTTAAAAAGCAAAGAATAATCCATTCTGTAGTCCTGGGGAACAGCAACCCCTGCAACTGTGGCTCACCCACTCCTCTCTAGGCTGTCTTTCATCAACGTAGGAGGCCAGCTGCCCACACGCCCATCCTCCAGACGATCTCCCCTTCTCTCTGATTTAAGTCATCCAGCCAAGTCCCATCACAGACCAACACGGTTCCAATTCACAGTAAGATTTATGCTGCATTCCCAAGGTCAAGCTTCACTCAAAGTCATTTATTTTCCTGTGATTTACAAATTATTGGCAGCCATGACTTGGAAAGATGCTTAACGAAATAAAAACCAAGATTCCAATATAAGCCGAAAGGGATAATATTACATTAATGAAATTTTATTTCCATTTTCTCAAAGAAGTAAGAATTTGTTTAATTCCAAAAGATTTCAAATACTCTGGCATCCAAAGAAAAAATTCCCAACCTCCCCAAATATCACCCTATGACTATGACAAGTAAAAATTGAGATAGCTGAGAACAAGAAGTACCCAGCAAATCCCATCTGCCACATCCAGCAAAGGGGAAGTTGTGTTTGAAACCTAAACATGGATAGAGCACTTTACCTTAGCCTGTACTGACAGCTAGCAAAGTGATATTGAAGATGGTTTCATCTGCTCAGTCTTCTAATTTTTCTCAATATAAATACTAGCTATTACAAATTATCACAACCTGTGTGTCTGCCATCTCAGAATCCCAGAGAGCTATTAGTGTGATTCAGTCTTGAACAAAGCATACAGATTCTAGACTCACTGTGGTTACTTCCAAGCATCATTCAAAGATGGGGATATAGCATTAGACCCAGGCAAGGGAGAAGAGCCTTTATCCAGCTTTCCCTGTATGAGAGTCTAAGTAATTTGAAGAAAGACTTTGTGAAAGAATGCAAAATAGAAAAGCCCTCAAGCCAAATGTGTGTCTGTCTTGTTTAGTGTTTGAAATAGTACGTGACTGTCTTGGCTGAACTAAGTCTGGGTGCAAGGAATCTCAGGGCTGTCAAGAATCTAGGAAGGGGCACATGTTGTGGTGCAAGGCAAGGAATGGGACACTAAGGACAGGATGGTAGAATTCTATTCCTGACTCCACAGCTGACTAACCTGAGGCCGGGGCTTCTGCCCCAGTTTCCTCCTGTTAAATTAAGACATTGGATTAGTTTAACATCGTGGTTTCTGTACACTCTTAAAATTGATCAGTTTTATTTTTGAGACCCCCTAACTGGGGTAAATTTTCACTTGTGCCCATGCATATAGAGAAAGGGAGATCATTAAGAAAAGAAAGACAACTGCATCTCCCTTCAGAAAGTAAAATGTTCAACATTAGTAGTGGACTATCACTAAGAAGCTTGTTCATTACACATGGTTTGCCTCAAAAGCTCAGCAAACTTAACTTGGAAGTATATGTAATCAGCCCTACAAATAGAAGTCAACTGATCTTAAAGGAAGAAGAAACCACAGACAAGGTTTAGTTCTGCTTTTCCCTTCTGAGGTTAAGAATCTAAGCCTCTCAGAGGCAAAGCAAACTTGTGAGAAAAGATGTAAAATGCTGATATAAAAGCCCCATGACAAGATATTCAACAGTTTTTAGTTCAGGCATTTTTTCCCTTTGCTTATTTCATCTTATGAAACATTTTCGTATTAATGATAATTTTCTTATAAAATGCCAACAGATACCTGTAGTGCTAACAATTCCAAATTTATTATTATTCAATGTAAGCTAGACTTTCTTTCAGGACAATAGCATTACACTAATCTTGAGGAGTTACAATCATCAGGGCAGATGAACTAGAAGAAATACTTGTATAAATCAGTACTTTTCATGTTCTAACAGTCCATTAGAACTTAGAATAACAGTCCATGATGTTTCTGTATGTTTCAGACAGAAGCAGGTATGGGTGGTACCTGCAAGGTAGCTACAATGTCCCTGAAAATACTGCTTCAGCCAGAACTGAGTCACACAAATCCAGTGTTGCTTTGAAGCTAAAATTCTAGGAGAGTCAACCAATAAGTCTTAATACAGGCAACTATTCAGGCTAGAAAGGAAAAATGGACAACCTAGTTTAGGCCAGACGAGAGCCAGGTGTGGAATGTATATGTAAAGTTTACACCACTATAGAAAGTTGAGTGTAATTTAGAAGAGGAATAGCAATGCAGGTCCATGCCCCATTGGATGGTTGGTCAAGGACCTTGCAAGTCCTGCCTTCAATTCTGAATCCTTTCTGGTACAGGAAGTTTATAGTAGCCTTTCTGATGATAGATGGTTCATATATGGGGGATATCACTTTATGTTAATTTTGATCTAAGTTATTTAACGTTGTTAGTTTAGATCTGGTTCTCTATATGCATTATTTGGCTAACTGCCCCAACATTCCTATGAGCCAGGTAAAATGGCACCTCTGTTTTACAAATGACACAGCTGTGGCACTGGGAGGATTGATAATTTCTCAGAATCTCTCAAACAGTAAATAAAAAACAATGGGAATAAAAATGAAACTGGCCACATGGCCTTTAGCTGGTATTCCATGTTGCTGCCTGGAGTTGGAAGAAGTTGAGCAGTGTATTATCTCTGGTTAGGAAGTGAGCCCAGTTGACTTGATTTCTTTCAATCTTAATTGCACAGCAAAATACTAAGGGGAGGGGCCTTTGCACCATGAAAGAAAAACCCTACAGTGTAGCTCACCCACCATCTAGGGTGTGTTTCCCTTCTCTGTAAATAATGAAGAAACTGTTGATGGAAAGAAGGAAAGCAAGAGGAGGGTTTACCAGTGAGGAGAAATATGAGAAGAAAAGATTCCTAGGTTGGTTTATTATGAGCCCAGTCAATTATAAGCAGCACATTTTTGACACCAGTGTAAATAATACACTCTGTCAGAGTTGGCTGATGGAGATTTTGTGTTCAATATATTGTCAGAGAAACATGATGAAGGGGAACTGTTGGATGGTATACACAGCACACAGGAATAAATATGTGAATAATCTCGCAGACTTTGAGACTTCCAAATACTAACTATGACAGATATGAACCACGGTGTCTTCCCTTTCTAAGACGACGGGACTAATAATGATAAGTTGAACAGTCTAGTATCCATCTTTGCAGTGTACAGCTGTATCTGATGGTTATGCTTGAAGGGACATCATTTGACCCAGCCTATTTCCAGTCATGTAATAATGAGAAGCATTTAACTGGGTCAAATGCAATGTTAGAGCTAAAAGGGATCTGAAATCATCCACCACTGCACTCCCACTGGAGAACGAGGGAGATCAGACTAAGTGAAGCTAATTGCCTTGTCTATGATAAGTTACAAAGCCAGCTAAAGACAGTTCCACCACACACGGTGAAACTAAGATGGAGCTGACCTATTTCATAATACAGACAGAGAAGCAGGCAAATCAGGCTATTTTGAGGAAAGAGAGAATACCCTCAATTTTTAAGTGACTCTGAACCATAACTGTAGAGGATTATTCACCAAGTAAAAATGATATGTATTATTATTTGGTCAATTTCTCTACAAACAACAGGAACTGCCACATATAGTATTAGTGGGTAATATCCAAATCTTACACAGTCAATGGGTTTTGTTCAACCACAAGTCTTCTAAGAGGCCTTTGCCAACCGCAGCAATTTCCGTAGTAAACACAGCCACTGTCTCCCACAGACTCTGCAACAGTGGCTCAGAGAGCAAGCTCGTATCTTTAAATATCTACCTAAAGAGTCTGTTACTGAAGCTTACAGAATGCAATTAAGAAGACTGAAATGACTTGACCCCACCCTACTTCACTCCAACTAGAAGTTCTAGTGGGTAAGAGCAACATTTGGAGATCTCCCCGAGTTCTTCTGCCCTAACACACCTGTATTCTGGCCAGCAATCCTTCAGAAGATCTGATGCTAGCTGTTGTGCTGGGTCTGAGATTTTTAGGTATCAGGATGTTCTGCATGGGCGAGCTCCAAAAGATCCTCGCATCAGGCAGAGAGCACTGCTGTTGGTACTGGCCATCTCAGCTGGCACCTCTCAGAGGCACTGGGTAAGGTCATGATGCTGTGAGGTACTGCATTCAACGGAGGATCAAACAACACTCCAGACCCTCTTATCAAAGCCTGAGCTCACCTGGAAGCTTTCTTCTGCAGTCACCCTCACTTGAATGTGATTAGGGAGCTCGCTGAATTCTTTCTACACTTCAGAAACAGTGTCTCTCCCGGACACTGGTTTAGTTCAGTTTCTAGCTGGACTCGCTGTCTCATATAGAAGGAGAGAATGTTGCTCCTGAATCAGGAAGATGCACTCTGCAGCCCAAACCTACAAGCAGCCCAAACCTACATATAGCCCAGGAAAAAGAAATTGTGTCATTAGCCTTAATTAGGTAAAGTAATAGTAATATTGGAAAATTAGTTAATGAACATGTTTTCATGAAATGCTACAGATCTCTCTTTGAGCATTCTTACCCTGCCGAAGCTTCCACGAAATTGAAAAAGTCTCACTGGGGCTTGCAGGATTTTTTTTTTCTTTATCTGAAATCTACCTGTGCAGCTGTGTGTCACAGAGACAGCATCAGACCTGGAGAAAAATTTCTATGTTTATGTTTCTCACGCTCAAATTTAATTCACATAAAACATGAGTGGAGTAAGCAAGCAAAATTAATTTCACTTATGTTTATATTTTCAAAATCGAGTAGTGAATTCAAACAGTAAATATTCTCCATAAATTTACTTATTTTAACTTTCTGTCATAGTTCTCTTAGGCTCAATTTTGACAAAAGAGTATGTGTACCCATATGGCAGGTAGGCAGAAATGCCCTGTCTAAATATTTATCTATAAATTGCCAGAAAATTGACAAACTTTATATAAAAAAACTACATGTTTGAATTATTTGAAAGCCATCGGAATGCACATTAACATATACATTTGGATTCAAATTTATGAAACAGTATGAGAAATAGCTTCCTTAACTCCACAGTGATAAAGAATCAAGAAACAGATATTTTTTCAATTTCTTCCTATTACATTTTATGTCCACATTTAGATGTATCCGGGAAGATCTCTAAACTGACATCACTGTGAGAGGCCCCTGGGATTCACAAATATCATTTCCATGACACTCAGAAAACTGGGGGAAAAGAGGAAAATGTGAGCGGCGATAAATTGGAGCTAATCTCTTTCTGCCACAACCTGAAATGATACTTGGCCACGTAATCTCCCCATCCTCCATACTGTAATAAGAGCTTGTCTATCTCTCCCAGATGCCCAACCCGAATCCCCCTATCTACCCCGAATGCTTGTACTAAAAATTTCCTAACAGGATTCCAAAGCTGTGAAAGAAAAAGAAAGATGAAAAATAATTCTGTCAAGCAATAAGCATTATAAGTTTAAAGAAAAGGTAAAGCCTAGTGTTTGAAGCCTGCAATAAATAAAACAAATAATGGATTCTTTCAGGTCATAAAGCTCAACCAACCATAAAACACACAAAGAACCTACAATGAGGGACGGATGAGCCTTCTGGGGCTCTCTTCAGCGTGACGCTGCTCTGCAAGTCCTAAACCTGGCTCTGCTCCACTGCTTACCCGCCGCGTCCGAGCCATGAAATCTTTCTATCTAAATATTAACAGCACAGAGTGGCCTGAGGACGCACGGATCAGCTTCAAAATGCTTCTATCTTTTGACTAAGGCTTTGCACACTGGTGACCATCACTCTGTACATTTGCTTTTCACCGAGGAAAGGTAAAGCCCTCCTAGGAGCAGAGTTGCCTCTGATTCGTTGGGTGACTTTACATAAATCCCCATCTGCAATGCTCTTTAGAATCTTCACTTGAAAGTGAATAAATTCCAGCTCATGGTTATTGTGAAGATCCAATAAAATTAGCAGTAAAGCTCCTTCACAGAGGACTAGCCCAGAGTTAGCAAAGCGACATTCCACCCCGAGGTCTCCTGTGAGAAAAACTGTCTTAAAACCATCAAAACATAGGGCAGGGCAGGTGACAAACACAACCACTCTGCTTTTCCAGTGGTTCCTTCAATCAAGGTCCTGCTGCTTCCTCAGCTTGTACATTTCCTGTCACACTTGAGGCTTGTGAGCACTGAAGGACCCCATGCATCTTCTTCACTGTCTTTCTGTCTTGTTTGATTTGTTTACTGTTTTGCTCACCAGATACCCATAAGGTGGGGCCACAGATCATGATTTTTTTAGGTCTCTGAGCCCTGTGATGCCTGCCCAGAGCTGTGAGCACAGTAGGACCTCAGTATTTCTCAGGGGGCCCAAATGAGAGGAAAACAAACAAAACTAATGGACTGGGAGAAGCTTTCTGCTTATCTTGGCTCTGGCAGCAGACATCTCTTTAACCTTGGAAAAAGTCCTTAATTTCTTTGGACATCAGTTTCCTCATCTGTACAGATAATCTCCAATTTCCTTTGCTGTTCTAAAATTCTACAATTTAAAGAAAAACAGCTGCTAAAGGATTCATTGTTATCTGGTGTGCAAAGCTGTCAGAACAGAGGAATGAGACCAGCTGAGCCCAGGTTGGCTTCTTGGTCCAACAGTTAAAATTCAAATCCTTCCTGACTCTTTCAGCTATTCTTATTCGTCTGGTTTTATTTATTGATTTCCTTTGCATTGTGCATGTTCAAGGCGATTAGCCCATTGCTATGACTACAGTATCACCAGGTCTGTGTCATCAATACCCTACTGGCCGCAGCCAAAAGCTGGGCACAAGAAGAAGGAAAATGTGTCCACAGACATGGCTCTGTCTGAGGAGTGGGGGAGCAGGGGCAACACAGGTAGGAGGAGGGCAAGGACTCTGTTGGCTCTTCCCCTGAGAAAGTGCCGTCCATGTGACAAATTGAAGGCCGGCCCAGATTTATGAGTTTTCTAAACGCAATCAGAACGGGGCCTGCTCTGACCTCCAGAAGGTCACTCAACCGTATTGAATATTTGTCAGCATTGCGAGACCAAAGATAAAGTGAGTGAATATCCAAGACAGATTTAGAAATGTCCCTCTTTACCCCTGGAAACTGTGTGTGTCTGGGCACAGAGAACAGAAGAGGAATTTCCCCTTCTGAGCATAGATTCTCTCCACAAATGGACCTGAGGTACCTGCTTAAGAGCCAGTGGCTTGTCCCTGTCACTCAGGAGCTCATGTCTGAATAAACCAATGTCAGTGCACACAGTTCTGTTCACCCCACTCATGGCGGGAGAGTTGGCTTGGAAAGGCAGAGAAGGTAAGGAGAGCAGAATGTAGAACTGCCTGCAGTGGCCCTTCCTGCGCACTGTAGGGTCTTCCTTGAACCCTGGGAGCCCTGGGTCCTCACAGGCATCCTGAGAAGGGAAGCACAAACCTAGTTTTCCTTCCTCGTTTTCAACCTTCACAGCTTGAAGCACCAGAACAATTTCTTCACAGGCTAGTTTTCACTTCAGCAAAATATTAATTCACGTTCTCTGAACTGAGGACCATGGGGGATGAAAACATTAATTCCGCCACTGGCCCTCTGTCTACTTGCCTCATGATGAGCCCATCAGGGACAGTGCCTAGTGACCCATGGGCACAGAGGTCACATTCCACACATCAGAAGTCCTTTCTGGCATGCAGAATGATATGACATTTTAATGTAACCAAACCCTCATACATTATTTTATTCATGGGACACCAGGTGGAATTACAGTAAATATCACAGAGTAACAAATATCCCTGAAGTCAAAGCTTCGTGCTTCATCCATCTAGTTTCTCCCAAGCCTAATAATCCATCTGAAGCATAATCTGTTTCTTCATCATTTGTTCCTTTTTTGTTGTTATTATCCTTATCAGAAGGATGACGGTTGTGGGGACCTGTGGGAGCATATGACTATTTCCTGTTTCTCCAGAGTGGCTTCTAGAACTGAGGTGACTGAATGAACACACAAGCCCTCCATGAGGACCATACTCTGGGCCTCTATGTGAGAGAGAACACTGGCCACAGATCAGATGAGAAGGCTGTCATCTGTGGTCTCCTGATAGAAGAAAGTGTGACATGAGAAACGTCAGCAGTCGCTGACCTGAGCTTTAACTCTCCATTGCATATTTTCTTGTCTTAGCATCTCTGAAGAACAGGAAAGTGATGTGCGTGACATGGGAATATGTCACCACCTTGAAGTCTTGGTGGTTTTTTCCAGGTCTTTCTACAGGAAAATCGCTTCCCTATGCTCTGAGAAGGACCCCACGATGCCCTCAGTTCACTGCCTCATCCTCTCGGGGCTGGCATAAGTCCATGCTGCTTCTCAGGCCTGAGGGGATCCCTAAGAGATTCCATATTGGAAGAATCCTCTCAATGTGACCTAGAGTCACATCACAGTTTCACCAGAGTCTCACTGTGTGGCCTGGAGAAGACACATCACCCCCTCTAGACTCTCAGTGTTATTTGAAATGGGAGGAGTGCAGGCCAGAAAATCTCTTAATTCTTTTGCAAATGAATATTCAATGGCATCCTTTCTTGCTTGGGAACTGGGAATGGATGTGCAACATAGAAGGTTCTTAAGTAATCTATAAAATTAAAGAAATTACAGTTCATAAAGTAAAAGGGCAGGAACAACCTAGGCTATCTCCAGAGAAGGTTAAGAAAGATCTATGTCTCACTTATCACCCCAAACCCTACACCTAATCAGTGCCTGATTATTGGCAAGTGATAAATATTTGTTTGATTGACTCAAAAATAGTGAAAAATTAAAAAGTCGAGCAGACACTTAGTTATGGGTTGTGAGGTGTGTATGTGGATATAAACCTATATCCATTCCATCTATCCCTTCACATGATGATGCTTTTCTAGCTTTCAAGGGTGAATGAGAGAGAATGACAGTGAAAAGACAGAAAAGAAAAGAAGTAGGAACAGAAATAGAAAGACACACTAACATTCACCTAGGACAAAACCTCACACCCAAGAAAAGTGGGCCAGGGTAATGGCTGTTGAGAGTTCATTATAATCAGGAATCACCAATCACCAATATCCAATCTACCAATCACCAATATAATATCCAATGCTATGAAAAAACACATACTATAGTTCTGGAATGGGGGAAAGGGAACGAGGCAGAGGTTACCAAGACATGAGTTAATCAAGGAAATGAATTACAAGGCATATTTTTACTCTGCTGCTACTCATCCCTTTGGATTTTAATTTTCACTTTTTAAAGAGACTTACAAAGTCCTCAGCAGGGGTGAGGCAGAGTCCACTCAAGAAACATGCTTATGGTCCAGCCATGCATTTGGCTTGGGAGATTTGTCAGAGGGAAGGGACTGAATTCCTTTCCTGACACACAATCATACTCTTATTTCCTCTACTGCTTCCCAGTTTGTCCTGGGTACATCTGAGTTCGGGCTGTGACTGGGAGTTCACAGTAGTGTCCCCTGAGAGGGAGAACTCAATTCCAGGGCAGATGACAATGGCTGCCTGGCAGCGCAGATACAGCAAGGCTGTTGACATCTGAAGGTTGGGTAGAAGGAAAACACAAACCAGGAACTTGATCCATGGCCTCCGTCAGTGCTCAGGAAAAGCTATTTCTGTTTCCCCAGTGCTGTTCCTGAGAGCAGTGTTGATTACCAGATAAACCAGAGCTTTTGGTCTTTCACAGAATCAACAGCTTGGCAGCCACAATGTGACAGGCATCAATACTAATCGCACAAGCCTGTCTGTAACTGGACCCAGGACGGGCTGTTCTGCACCTATCTGTCCAGGAAACGTGCTCCAGATCTCCCCACCCTGCCCATGAAAACCACTAACAACACTTATTAGCTGTTTCCTTGCCTGCTAAACAGTCTGTGCTCAGTCCTGGATCCCATTATTATGTTCATTTCAGCCTGTGTCCTGAAACCCGATGCCTTTGCACTTGGGGGGTGAGATGTCTGCCGCCTGACAATGATTTGACATGACACAGTGACAGAAAACAAGGAGGGAGGATGGAATAAAAGGACAAGGGATTGCACTGCTGCGCTGTGGCTCCAGGCAGGAGTGTCCATCAAGAGGAGAGCCATGAGCAGGCGCCCAGGCCCCACTCTGCTACATTCAGTCACATCACTGAGGCCAGGCACACTGGGCTGGGAGATACCGAAGGCCCTGTGTGAAGTTACTACAGCTTTTCCACCAACACCTTTGTGTTCCCTGTGACTCAGCTTCTGCCCCTTCCCATGTGCTGATTCCCCTGCAGGTCACACATTCAATGTTTCTGGGACTCTGTGAGGACAGACAATTGGAGATTTCCATAGGGTGACAGGCATGGCTGCCTCTGCTACAGCCCCCTGAACTGATGCAATCACCTCTCAAAATGACAGAGGGGCTTTACCTGAAAAATAACACAATGGGTCAGGCCACTGATACTCCTACTTTTTGTGGCTTTAAGTTACATGTTATCCCTCCCTAGACCTCAGTTTATAAAAGTGACAAAAATAGATGCAAAGATCAGGTCTGGAGGCCTTGTTGGCTCTGCCAGCCAAGTATATGCCTGTTCCCCTTCCACCACTGACACAGCCCTTTGGAATGCTTAAGTTTCACTTGGTATGAAAACTGAGATCATTTCTAGGTTCCTTCTAAGCCAAAGGTCATTTTGGGTAAGACACATAGATGGGGAATGTGGAAGAGAATGGGGATTTGCCACCTGTTGGATTGACCTCCATCATTGTTTTCTCTTTGTCATTAGTGGTTCTAGAGCTTAAAGCTTTCTGGCATCCTGGGAGGATGGATGGATGAAGGCAGAGCCCAAACCGTATTCAATGCTGCTATCTCTATATATATCTGACCCCAAATACAGGGACGAGGACTCATATGAGAACAACTAACCTAAACCAAAGCTTTACTAAAGGAAACTAAGTACCAGTGTTATTTCTCAGTGTATTTAAGGAATTTAAGACCCATTGCCTCTCTATAATTGTCATCTCCACCACCTTCACCAATGCTAATGACAACCCAAACCATAAGACAATAACAGGAGGTGACAATAACAGATAACACTACAGTGCTTCCAGTATGTGAAAGTCTAAGGATGAGATCTTTACAGGTAGGAGTTTAAGGACTTTTAAGTCCCAGAGTTGGCAACTGGAAGAGCTGGGATTTGAACTCACACAGAATGACTGCAGTGTGTATTCTCTGTATCAATGCCAACCAGGAAAGAAGGCAGATAAGAGGACTCAGTTGAGTGCACCGGGGCTCAAGAATTCTCGTGCTGGGGGTTTAGCTCAGTGGTTCTGGTGCCTGTCTTGTAAGCGCAAGGGCCGGGGTTCAATCCCCAGTAACCACATACCATACTGGGTGTGGAGACTCACACCTGTAATCCCAGCCCTTGGGTGGCAGAGGCAGGAGGATTTCTGTGATGTGAGTTTGAGGCTGAGCTCAGGGCCAGCCTGAACTATAAATACAATGTAAGATCCTGTCTCAAAAAAAAAAAAAAAAAAAAGAATTCTGTGATGTTTGCAAAGTTGCTTTTCTGTGGCCTGGGTCTCCAACAGAGCAAGCCCTTTTGCATCTATAACCTTCTCTATGTCACACCCTTTGGCACATACCTTCATTCCTCACCTCAGGGCACCTGGTTACTATCTCTTCTTAATTCTTTTTAGAAGTACTCAGAAAATATTTGGACCTGTTTCTTCCTCCCTAAGATATAAATAACTGATAACAGGTTAATCTACAGTCTCCTCCCAGAGAGACCTTTGTTTTTTAACCTGAAACCAAAGCCTTGAACTCCTCCTCAAGTCTTAGAGTCAGCACACAAATAGAGAGGATGAACTCATGAAATCATCAATTTTCTCAGAGCCCCTGAAATCTATTAGATGTTTTTTGAATATATTAAGAAAAAATTATCCAGATGGAGAACTAGACATAATCTTTACTGCAGATACTGAAGTAAAATGTTTAAAAAAGAAAGATAGAAAAAACGCCCACAGTGATAGAAAAAAAAAAACCCCAACCCCAAACAGCAGAAAGCTTTGGCCTGGGATTTGCAGGGAGGTGAGAGATTATGGGAAACTGAAGAGGCCCAAATCACTTCATGGCCCCACCTGAAGCTCTCCGTTCTGTATTCTCACCCTTGTGTCACATCTGGGTTGACATTTCACATGAACATTCAAGCTCATTCATTTATTTGATTTTTTTCTTTCTTTTGCAAAACAGAAAAGATAGGAGAAAAACAACATCTCCCCCTTCAAAAGAATCCATCAGGCCTCCCAAGAAGGAGAGGGTGGCCCTACAGCAGACACACACCCAGCCCTACACTCCTGCTTGCCCAGAGAAATCACACAGCGCTTGTAATGAGAGGGCGCAGTGGCTAATTTTACACCATAAATCACACGGCTAATACTATGACTAAAAAGTGATACCATCAGCTCCTTCTCCTTCAAGGCTGCTAGATCTTAGTCAATTACTTATGAATGAAGATTTAAAGACTCCAGAGGCTCCTTTGCCAACAAAAGATGCTTCTGCTATTAGCTTGCCTTCACCCCTGGACAGTCTCCGGCTCTTCTGGAAGGGTCTGCGGGGTGTCCCGGGCACCGGCAGGAAGCGTGTTTGCTATTTGTGGGGAACAGCAATTAACACTGCTGGGCTAATAGAAATCTTGGAGCCTGCGTGCCTTCCGCGTGATCCTGCCAACACTCCAAGCACAGAGCTGAGAACACTCAGAGATGGGAGAGAGAAATACACCTTATTTCCGACATATTTCTCAAGCTGTTTAAATATGAAACGAAATCCTACCAGGCTACAAGTTTCCAGCTGTTATGATATCATAAGATAAATTTACAGCGAGAGAAACAGCATGTTTGCTTTTAGAAAGTATGGAAATATAAATGTTCCGAGTGTTAAAACTGTCCAAACAAATTAATTCAAGGAAAAATAGTTGCCTCGCGTTGGGGGCTCTCGTGTTGGCCTTCTTTTTATAGAGCTGGTGAGCATGCTTCCCTCAGTGCTGGGAAGGGAGAGAACAGCGCTTCCAGCGTGGCAGGCAGGCGCCTCTCCTGCACGCAGGGGCCCAAGGAGCGAAGACGTCAGGCGACCCCCCCCCATTTTCCCACTGTAGATCTATTCATTAAAATCTTAATCTAGCTTCTTGGTAACTAAATAGAGACACGGAGCAGGGAAGCTGAGGCTGGAAATCTCAGGGTGTGCTCCCATCCCGCACGATTGGCGCGAGCTAAAATGAAAAAAGAGTTTCTTTCCTCAGTGACTTTGAAAAGAATAGAGTGGTGATTAACAGCAATATTTTTTTTAATGAAACGCAACCCGTCATCCCTGTCATCTTCTGGCCATCCTCGCTTGTACGCGCTTCCCTGACAAGAGGAATAATAATGGTCATACATCACTGCTCTCCACGTCCAATCGTCTAAATCTTCCCTCGCTGCAGCCTCTGAGACTCAATTACTTTATTGACATGCAATCTTCATAAGGGGAGAAATATTGTGCATGTAAGGTCACTTGGTTATGAAGACATATTATCATATTATCTGCATGAGGGTTGCAGGGCTAGGGCCTGACAGAGCTAATTATAATGGTACATGATAGAAAGCTCAGTACACATTATTCGCTTGGCTACACTAAAGGCGAGGTAAGTCTATGACATCATTGGCTTTTTTTTTTTTTTCCAAAAAAAAAAAAAATGCAACTTGGGTTTGGCAGCTGTAACTTTTCTTTAAACTCCCTCACATTTTTACTTCGGAGTTTTCCTGGATGATGAGAGAACTAGTTGGTGGGCTTTAAAGGTGGGAGATGGCCTGTTGGTGTGTGTGATAGCATGAGTGTGTGTGTGTGTGTGTGTGTGTGTGTGTGTGTGTGAGAGAGAGAGAGAGAGAGAGAGAGAGAGAGAGAGAGAGCACTTGACAGCATTATTCTCTCCGTTTCACACTAAGCTTTCAGTGTATTTCCCAGCAGCTGAAATGAGATGGGCTCAAGGTAGCCAAGTAAAGGGATACAAATAGGTCAGTTTGCTAAGAAATTAAAACCTCCCCCACCCTCAGTTAACCCCTTCCCAGATCCTTACCCTTTCCTTTCCTTGACATCACCCCCAGAGCCTTATCTTTCTAGGATTTTGTCCCCAAAATTGTGGTCTCTTTGTTCAGAGATGCCCGGTTATTTGCATTTTCACCATCAGATTCACATTAGGATGTTTGTGTACCACTAAGATACACAACCACTTGTTCCTTCCCTTCTTTGTAATTTCAGTTCTTTTACTTTCCTTATTCATGTCAGGTGAGTCTCATATTGAGAGGCCAGGATGAGGTACCACAGCAGCCATTTTGCAAGAAGAAAGCATCAGAGAAAGAAATTTGGGCCAAGTTGCTATGTCTTCCAGCCTTAGCATATTTAATGAGGGGCCTGGAAGGGAAGCCAAGATAGAGGGGCCTGAAATGAGTCATCAGGAAGTCAAAATCAAGGCGGCCTCCACAGACGGGATCGAGCCAAAATCAGAACGAAAGCTCTGAACACGCTGTCAATGGGAGAGTTTTATGAGCTTTCAAAGATGGACAAAGGAGCTACTGAAAACATTACTACAGTCCAGGACAGGCAGGCTCCAAATGCTCATGGGCACCACCTCCCCTGTGTAGAAGTAATGCGACAAAGAGGAGAAACAATTAAAGCTTTCAAAGCTCCAGAAACTACCTTGGTCTTGTATCATGAGTGCTTTGGCTCACCCATAAGAAGCACAGAACAGAGCCCAAAATTAATCTCCCCTCATTTAATACTCTTATACTGGTGGCTCTGAAATAATGGTGGTGTTGATGGCAAAGCCCACAATGAGATCTAGGTGTGGTTTGTTTTTTGGGGTTTTTTTTGTTCTGAATTGGAAATAAAAATCTTCATAATGTGATGCTGGCATTCTGTAAATTTGATGGTGCCCTATGTGCAATAAAAATAATGAGTCTTAGGTATGAGGATTTCTTGGATTGTTGTTTCCTGGGCTGCATCCTCACCTCCTATATCTCAAGTGTCTTTTGAAATGGTTCACAAAGTGCCTATTTCTAAAAGCTGAGGTACTCAGCAAGGCAAAATTCTATGGTCAGTGGAGAGAGAGAGTTGGTCTAAGGCTCAGAAGATTAAAAATCTGTACCTGACTCCAACACCCATCATAGTTGCTAAAGCTCCTTAGCTGTGGCATTTCTCTGTGTCATGAAAAGACTATGGCATGAACAGACTGGCCTGGAAAATGGGCTTAATCATTTGACTTCATGATCTTCAGCAAATTCTTTGACCCTTTTTTAAAATGGGTAATGATATTATCCACCTACAGACTATTATATGAGTGAGGTTTTGGGCTGGGGATTTAGCTCAGTGGTTCCAGCACCTGCCTTAGAAGCACAAGGTCCCAAGTTCAATCCCTGGTAACCGCATATCATAGTGCCAGCCGTGGTGACTCAGGCCCATCAGCAATCAGCACCACACACCATGGTGCCAGGCGTGGTGGCTCATGCCTGTAATCCCAGCACTTAGAAGGAAGAGGCAGCAGGATTTCCGAGTCTGAGAATACCTGGGGTGCACAGTAAACTCAGGGCCAATCTGAACTACAAAAGTGAAACCCTGTCTCAAAATAAGAAAATAAGAGAAGCGAAAAGAAAAGAAAAAATTGCAAGGAAAATATACTCAATGAGAATCAATTAAAGGTACCGCCACAGATCAACCTCTTTTGCAGTGGTGGGCAGGTCAGTGACATGAGGAAGCACAGACCATAAAGAATAAATCACCTAACATGATCTGTGATTGGTATTCCTCCTGGTTAACAGACCTGTGTAGGAACAGGGTAGCTCCTTAGATTTTTCAATGACAAAAGTCACCCTGAGTGATCTAGAGCCATTGAAAATGTCACAGAAAACAGAACAGAAAGTTGTGATGACAGTAATGTACTGGAGGGGAGAGTCACTGAAATCCAGAAGAGGACTCCTCAAAGTGGGACTGCACCTGGATCACACAGAGCCTCTGTGGCATTCTCTTTCCAAGCTTAGAATGAAGGAGATACCCTGGTCTACCAGTCATAGACATATCCCATCACCCCTTGTGTCTCTGACTCTATGTCTGGGAAAATTACTTGGAGTTGTTTGGTTCATATAACCTGCTCCATTGATTAAAGTCCACTGCTAAAATAACATCAGACAGGAACAATGAGAGAAATGTAATCAAGTTAAGAAATGAGAGTTACATCTGAGTCAAGAAATGACTGAAATCTAGCAAACACCAGCAGTGACTATGTTAAAATAGTTTCCCTTGAGACAGAACTTCATATTCACAATTTTTAAGTAATTATATCGCTGCAAACCTCCTGTTACATTTGAAGGCACACTCACTCAATCAATAAGCACATGTACTATTTCATACGGTCTTCCCAACCACCTCATGAAAAGTATGTGATTGTCATGTTTAATTTGTCAAAAAAGGAAATCAAGGCTACAAGGAGTCAAATGAATTTCACTAGGTCAAACACTAGTAAGTGGCTCCATTTCTATCTGTTGGATCCTTTATCTTCATGGAGATTTTTGTATTTGTTACAAAAGGAAAAAAAATTATCTCTGTGTCCTTCTGACTATTATTAGGTAAAACAGCATTTGCTTTTGGGCGGGATAGAGTCTTATGGTTAATATTTCAGCTCATTGTAGAAGTTCAAGAATGCAAGTGCCTTTACCTTTGAAGAAGCAACTTGCTCCAAATGCACTGGAAAAAGCCAGAGCTTCAGATGCAAGAAGATTCAAAAGCTTGACTCTGCAGATGAGAGAAGTTCCTGTGGTATTTCTGAGAACCAAGTAAACTTGCCACTTCTGTTCTTCCCAAATAGATATTCCTGTCAAAGGCTGCTGGCCATCAGAAATAGCTCTATTAATAAAATACATTTATCCCCTAGGAAGAGCTTCACCTTAAGAATTAATACTTTCGTATCAAGATTTCTTTGACAATTACCCTGGAGCAAGACATGAAATAGAGGCTTTAGCAGAAAGAGGCTTAGTTTTATGTCTTGTGATTAGACACACTGAGATGTGGTGAAGCTCAGTTTCTTCACAATTGCATTTATTAAGTTTGATTGTTTAGACTCAAATTGAGGATCTGTACAGTGCAAATACAGTAATTTGATCCATGACAGTGAAGTAGACTAGGTGGGTACACTGCAACGCTTCCACTGAGAAAAATGAGAACTGTGGAGAAGAATGTGCACAAGAAGGTATATTTGAAAGCCTCAGAGAGCTGGTAGGGCAATGAGAACTTGGCAGATTATGACCTTTGGAAAAGGAAATTTTCTGTGCCCCACATGCAGGGCTATCTTCTGCAAGACACCACTTTCACTGCTCCATCTGCCGTGTTGCTGAACCAAACTTCACACAGTCCTAGGAAGTCTTGGGGGACAAAATAGGATTTAGGGGGCACCAAGGAGAAGGGCCTAGGTGTACACAAGCAGACTTTAAATTGGATGCCCCAAATTACATTACAGGTAGAAAGGCATCTAGAAATAGACCTGCTCCCCTCATAAGGTCTGTACCCAGTTTCTCACGGGCTCAATTCATGAATGTACTGATGTGATCTTTCCATGTCCCTTATTGCCTCACAGAAACTAATCTTCACTGGAGAAAAACAACACTATTCAGAGCCTCACATTGTCCCTGTAACATCTGCCCCTGGTTTCTGATAAGAAACATTATGGCCCATAACAAAGGATAAAATCCAATACCCTCATATCCAATCAGCCAGCCAATCAACTACATGGCTCCAAGAGACTAGGAATTGGTTTTCCTAGTGATGAACTTGAAAATATTAATCACTTTTTTAAATGTCAGAGGGAAAATGTGTAACTTTAACAAAAAAACCCCTGAAAACTATGAGGCAGAATCGAATGCAAATTCAAGGCTGAAATACATAAGATTAAACTACATAAGATTAGATACAACTGAACAGATTACTCAGAAAAAGGGAGTTAGTCAGAAAGGAAATGTATCAAAAGCTGATGAAGAGGTCACATATTAAAAATGAAACACTCATAGAGAAGCAAGGATTCCAGAATGAATTAAAAGTATGAAGACAGGAAATACTTATTAAATCCAAGGGCTAGAGAATCTATTAAGTAGAGAAAGGGAGGAAGCATATAAGACAAGTATGCACACTAAGAGAGAATATATTTTTACTGATACAGAGTAAATTAGAGTTCAAGGAAAGGAAAGATACTAAAATATAGCTTTAAAATGAAAAATGCGTCAGGTTTCAGGAAGATGTAAAAATTCTAAATTTATGTTTATCAAAGAAATAACTTCAAAAGTAGATGAAAAAACAGAATCCTGGGTTTAAAAAAAAGAACAATAAAGGGACAATTTCACAACCATCATCAGAAGTAGAGTTTTTTTTTTCTGTTTATTTGCCATTTTGGTACTGAGGGTTGAATTCAGGGTTTTGCACTGAGCTGCATGCCCAGCCATTTTATTTTAGTATTTTGAGTCAGATTTTCAGTGAGTCACTATATTATCCGGGTTGGGATGGCACACGGGCACCACCACACCCAGCACAGAAGGAGGCTTTACCATACAGACCTCTTATAAGAACTGCACAATAAAAATTGAAAATGTAATGCATTTGAAAAAGACAATGAGCAATGTTGATCATATACACATATAAAAATGATGAATATTGCTTATGAGTACTGTAGACATTGCACGAGAAGGAATATTTATCTACATTTAAACATGTTAGGGTGCAAAGTAAGTGTTAACACACTTATAAAGGTGAATTATGCAGGGTAAATTCTCTGACCAGAATGGAATTATCTCAATTCATTGACAAAAGATAACTAAGCAATAGAAAGAAAGAAAATGATACTTAAGTGCTTAGAAATGAAGCAATTTACTTCTAAATAACTCAATAGTAAAAACTATCACCATAAAAAGTAGAAAACCTCTTAGAGTAGATGATTAAAATATAACATTGATAATTTAGGTGAAAATACATTATTTAGATACATGTGTTAGAAAAGAAAGAAGGCTAAAAATCAGAAATCTAATTTTCTATCTTAAGAAATTAAAAATCACCAAGTAAAACTGAAGAAAGTAGAATGAAGGACTTAGCAGAGTAAAAGATAATAAAATAAGTGAAAAGTACATTAAAATAATCAAAAAGTCAACAGTTTTTGAGAGAATTTGCAAAATGATATATCCTGTGGAGGAGATAGGGCTGAAACTGCTCAATAGAAAATTAAAGTGGGTACAATATAGTTTCAAAAATGAAAAAGAAATTATTAATACAGTGTGTAACACATTGGTGAGAGGACACTTTGAAAAGGAGTCTATGCAAATAAATTTGACAATTAAAATACTTGAACAACACAATTTAACCCAACAGACATAAATATAATAGTCCTATTTTAAAGAAATTAAATCTATAATTAAAAGTCTTTTTACAAGTAAGATTCTAGGCCTGGAAAGTTTTAGCTATGAAATTTTCTAAACATGTATAAATTAGCACTAATCAAGTAAAATCTTTCAGCAGACAGTAACAACAAAAATTTCTCAACTTCTTTATGTGGCTAATAAAATTTGACACTAATATGACAAAGAGAATTATCACAAAGAAGAGTTCCAGGGCAATCTCTTGTATAAGTACAAACTCAAAAATTTTAATCAAATGTTAAATAATCAATTTGGTATTTACAATCAAACTGGATAAATTCCAGGAATTCTATCTGATTTAATGTTTAAAATACTGAGATAAATATTTTCAAAATTTATACATCAGACCTAGGACTGTTACCACAATTATACAAAGAAAACTGAAATCTCAACATTAAAAAAATCAGTTTTAAAAAATGAGCAAACGATTTGAACAGTCACTGATCCAAAGAAGTCAGGCAGATGGTAAATAAGCATATGGAAAGTTGCTCAACATCATATGTCATTAGGGAATTTCAAGTTAAAACACACGGAGATACCACAGCACATTTGCTAGAATGGCTGAAGTCCAGAACACTGACAACACCAAATGCTGTCCAAGATGGAGAACAACAGGAACTCTTGAACTCTCATTCATAGCTTATGAGAATGTAGAATGGTAGAGATATTTAGGAAGAACAACAAAAGATTCTCCTGCCATATGATCCAGCAACTGTTCTCCTTAATAGTTATTCAAATGATTTGAAGGCTTATATATATAATAAACCTGTATTCTGGTGTTAATAGTAGCTTTATTAATAAGCCCCCAGGCATGAAAGCCACTGAAAATATCCTTCAGTGGGTAAATGTATCAGTATACTACTATGGACATCCAGACAATGAATATTATTCAGCACTAAAAAGATATGTGTGAAAATTGAATGATTATTTCTAAGAAAAAAAAGTCAATCTGAAAAGAAATAACACAAGCTGTATGATTCCAGATATATAAAGCACATTGTGGGAGAGGTAAAAGCATGTCTTGGGGTTTTTAAGTGGATAAATAAAAAGAGCAAAGATAATTTTTTTGACAATGAAACTATATGTTTGATTCTATGATAGTGGATTAATGTCATTATACTTTTGCCAAAATCCATAAAGTGCACAGCATCCAAAGTGGACATCACTGCAAACAAACAACAGATTTTTGCTAATAATGCTGGTCAATATCCAATAATAGCATAAGAAAGTAGTTTGTATTTCTTATACTAACATCAAAAAATACTAAATGAAATTATGATAGCATTTAAAAAATGATATAAGTAGGACTTAATCTAATGAAACATTGGAAAGATTTCTAGTCATACACCATGTAAACATACAGAAAATCTTCGAATATTATTGAGAGAAACAGAAGACCTTAAATAAGTGGAAGGATATTCCATGCTCATAGACATCAAATTGTACACATGACAACTGTTCACAAGTTTTCCTATACTTTCAAGGTCATTCTAATAAAAATCATACCACTTTTCATTATTGCTAGTTACTATTATTAAAACAGATGAAATAATTCTAAAGTGTGCATAGAGATGTAAAAGAGCCAGGGATCGTCAATATAATCATCATTCATTAGTAGATATTAGGCTTTATATGTCTATAGTCTTTAAAAGACTGACCTAGAAGACAAAACTTTACAAACGACCCAGAAGAGAGTCTAGTAGAAATTCATATATATTGAGAAAACAGATTTATGATAGAGATTATGAGAAATGAAACATCTTTTCAGATATGAAAAGAACTTCATGACACTTTATTGCACACCATGCAAGAAATCAAATGCCAGATGTGTTGCACTTGTAAATATGAATGTAAAACAAGATTTCTAAAGACTAGGCTCTTGCCTTAGTCATTTTCTTATTGCTGGAACAAAATACTGGACAACTATAACTTATGGGGAGAGGCTTATTTGGCTGATATTTCAGGAATTTGAGTCCTTTTGTGGTCAGCAACATGGTACAGGGCCTAGGTGGAAGAAAGCTGCTTACCTCATGGTGACGAGGAAGTAGTGAGAGAAGAGAGGAGCCCGGGAGGGGAATATACCCTTCCAGGTCAGGTCCACGGTGACCTGCTTATTCCAATTAGGCTTTAAATCCTGTCAGCAAGTCAGCCATACAGTAGAACCTTCATAAGCCAATCATTTTTCCCATCTCCACTTCTGAGCCCATGAGGCTTCTGGGACATCCCAGATCCAAAGCATAACTGTCATCACCTTGGATTAGACAAAAGTTACCAAGAGAAGACTATGTAGAAAAGAGTACATTACACTCCAACAAAATTACTACATACTCTTGAATGAGAACAACCAAAGAAAACAATAGTACATACTATGTGCTTCTAATAATCTAAAATTTAAAAGCAAGAAAAACTAATCCATGGCATTAGAAGTCTGTTCATTGGCTGTACATTGGGAGGGAGAAACAGTAGCCCCAGTGGGAGAAACAAGAGAGCTAGAGGTGAGGGTACTACCTTTTTACTTTTCAAAAGGTAGTAGCTTGTGGAAATCGATGAAGTTGTGTTATAATTTGTGCATTTGTGTATGTATTCCATAGCTCTCCTTCAAATTTTATCTAAAAATAAATAGATAAGAGTCAAGAGGATAAAAGACTCTGGTACAATGCTGAGAATCCTCCTGTTTTTACCAGAAGGATAAGAAGTATCTAAAAGATATGCTGATACAACAAACATGAAAGAAAAATCACACCAATGTTCCTTGTGTTAATCATTAAGAATGATCTAGAAAAGAATTAGTTAACAATATAAATTGCTCGTGGATTTTGTAATTTCCCAGCTAATTCCATTGAGTTAGACAAAAATATGATTTATTACCAAAATTAACATGCATAAGAGAGCCAGGGAAGTAGAATCCACCCAGTAGGATTATTAAATTCATTAGTAAGTGAAATGCTTATGACCCACAACATATCCTGTGCATCTTCCATTAGAGATAGTTTTTACCTAACATGGTATCACCACCAAAAAGACAAGGATGAATAGTACAAACATACACATTCGCACCATACACATGCATACAGGCACACAAAAATACATATACACAGCCATGGACATTTCTTTGATTATTCCCTAAACACCAGCCAGTAGGCTGAGCTCTGGAGAGATAGAAGGAAACAGAGGAAATCAATATGCAACTTGCATCCCAGACACAGAGGTATTATTAGGATTATTTGGTGCCTATCTCAGCGAGTATTAAATTTTGATACATGGACCTGTGAAGGAGACCCTTTGAAGATGTACATCAAAGTTGTCTGTATGGAGACATTTTGTGTGTGTGTCTGTCTGTTTTTGTTTTCACTGTGGGTGAGGTGTGCCACAGTGATAACATCAGCTACCTGTTCCTGATGTAGAAGTCTGGGCTTCTGGACTCCGCACAAATCATAGCCATTGATTAAACATTTATTCTTTACATTTACATTCACAAATTATCTTCTTTAAAGCTCCTAACTATTCATGAACAAACAAACATGGCAGGCAATAGCTTCTTCTGAAAACTGAGACAATAAAGATTAAAGAACTCAAATGATTTGCTGAAGGGCACTTTCTTAGTGGTGGAGTGGAGGCTTTAATCAAGTGTATTCTTCCTTTAGAATCTCTGAAAACATACTTGATACATCAGCCAGGCAGCTCACACCAGGTCGAGAAACAGGAGTCCATGAGCTATTCCATTCCATTCCAACACAAGGTCATTCTAGTGCCTTCAGTGATACACCTTCACTCCACACACCTTCCCTCCCCAAAATGTCCACCCTAGCTCTGCAACATTAGTTTAATAATTTGCATTGGGTCTTGCCACCATTTGGATGGTGGGAGGTGATGTGCTCCTTGGTATTTAGCTGCCGTGATTGGAAGAGGCTTGTCCAGGGTGAGTGTCAGTACATGTTAGCAGGGTAAGATCCCATGCTTACATCTGCCCTTCTGCCAGCCCACCCTGCATGAGGCTTGCAGCTGGATTCAGGATCCCCCAAGGAGCCCCAGGGAGAATAAGACGCGGAGTCAGCCTTTGAGAAGCCTGTGTCAGCGCGTCTTGTGCACACAGGAACATGTGGCACGCTGAGCGGTGGTGCGCAGCAGAGGACAGCCGCGCTGACCAAGTGTGTGAAGCATATGGCAGGGGTGGGACCCATAACTGCATCAGGAATGCACACACACATGGTGACAGCAATGTGCACACATGGGATATTATCCTATTAATCATTTTTTCTCAGAAAAATTTGCACACAGATACTCCAGCCAAAGAGTAGAGAATGTTCATGTGGAAACTGGTATTAGACATCACCTAGTCTTTCACTTGTTCCCATTTCATAGGAGAAACTAAACCCAAGAATGTACGGAAGAAAATATATTCAAGGTCAGTCGACCCTGTGTCGAGTTTTTATCACATCATGGGAAAGAGTGTTGTCTCTGGACTCTCTCTATGTCCACCCTTGTCCCTAAGATTCAAATGGAGCCTTAGACCCTCCAGAGAAGAGAAGAAATCAGCCAGTTTCATAAAACCAGAAAGTGTCCAGATCCACTCCATTAAAACATGCACATGACCCCACCCTCCAAGAAACAAGGTCACTACAAAGGCTGCAACACATGGAGACAGCTGGACACACTGGTACTTTCTACCATCAGGCTCCCAGGAGTGAGGGAAGGGCCTGCATGTGGGCAAAAAGAGCCGGTGAGTTGTCTAGGATGAATCCTTTAGGCTCCTGCCAAAGAACCAAGGACTGAGACATCTCACCCTCTTTTTCTGCACAGAGGAATATATAGGTTTTAATGCTTGCCTTTGCCTCACTATCCAGAAAGTCCGTCTCCAAACCAAGCATGGAACTCTTCTTAGTCTGTTCTTATCACATACTTTCCTGTTTCTTATTTAGGCATCGGTTTGAAATTCGACTGACCTTGACAGCTTTCTCTGGAGTTAATGGTACATGGGCCTAAGACTTTAAGGCACCCATGTGGGATTACTACCTGAGTCATGGCTCTGTTTTCCCGGCACTATCCATTGTAGATCCTGAAGTAGGAAACACAGAAGAGTAAAGCCTCTTCCACTTCCTCTGCTGCATATGTCTCTGAAGTTTTTCCCATGGCTCTACTATCCCAGCCTTTTACAGGAACTCCAGCCTACATTATTTTCTTTCTTCTCTGAACTCTGAGTCTAATTTTTATTCTCATTCTATACAAAAGCAAATGATAACTTGTGTTGCCTTACGTTCATATTATTCCTGAAATTCTGAAGTCTTCAACAGACTACTGATCCTTCAAAGTCAAAATCAAGTGTCATGGTCTCTGTGAAGCCTTTTTCAACCCCATGAGTGAAGTCCTGAGCTCCACATGGCTCCCAGCTAGACTGACCTTAGACTGTTGGTGCAGGGCAGCATCACATGTGGAAAGGTCCAAACCCAGTGTTAGGAGTCAAAGTCACAATTAAGGGATGACAGAGAAAAGAAAATGGGCAGACAGAGATATAGGGGAAGCATCATGGGACAGCAAGGAATCTTGGAGGCAAGAGGACTCAGAGTAAACATCAGAACTTACCCAAAAGAGCCAGGAGGGCAAGAACTGCAAAGCATATGCTGGGCCCCAAGACCAGATGCACTAGAGCCATGAGGTAGAAGGATGTGCACAAGGATAGGAAAATAAGAGAGAAAAGAGGGCCAACAAAGCTAAAAATTTTTTTAAATCCTTAAGAAAAATTTTCAGTTGAGTCTGGCTGAGTCACACAGTTCCGCAGGCTGGACAGGGGACACGTGATGTAACTGGCTCAGCCTCCCCTAGGGCTCGGATGACAGGTGTACACCACCATATCTGGCTCGAAAATTATGTTTCTATATCTCTAAGTCAAAAGCAAAAGAAGGTGGCATGAGACAGAAAGCAGGAACAACAGCAGGAAAGATGCTGTCAGGGCCAGGAGATGGAGGACATTTGGGGCCATAGGGGTATCAAAGAGAATTAGGCCCATCTACTGAAGATGCGCAGTTCAGGGTCTTATCGATGTAGGATGTGGCATCATCACTCCCTATTCAGTCCCCTTCACCTTTCACTCAGAAACGCCAATCCATTTATCCTGTGTAATGACATTCTTGTCTGTCTGTGTAGTCCAAGCCACCTTCTAATCTAGACAAAAAAGAGTCCTGCAGGGGAGACAGGAATTCTTTCAATTTTGTGTCCCTTACAACCACCACAAAATATTCAGTACAGATATTAAACTGTATTTCAACTGCATGTGCTCAAAAATCAATGGCATGCAGGCTGGGCAACCCTATAACTATGGACTAAACAAAAACAAAAACAAAAACAAGTGCAGCTGAGAGCCTTCCTTCCTACACTCTTCAAGATGCAGAGCTCATCATTCCTCCTGAAATACATGGAGGGCAAGGAGTCTTCCCTCCTCAGCTAGAAGCACACAAAAAAAGACTAAATGAAAACCCAACAGAAGAAAAGATAGTAACAACCCAATATTTGTTACAGGCTAATGACTATACAATTTGGAGAGGAAACCACAATTGAGAGTCTCTCAACAAGCACCTTCACTGAACCATTACTCCAAAATAAAGCATGACTGTTGGGGGTTTTTTGGGTTATTTTTCCTAATGCTCTCATGATGGATTTTTAATTCCAGACCTCCAGCTGTTAAGTCAAATAAAAATTGGGAAATGTTCAAAGTTTTGAGAGATCTCGAGAGTAAGTTGACCCCATCAAAACCAAAAACGACGATTGGCAGACAGAGGCTGGTGACTCGTAAATGCACCAGGAGGTGTCCCTACAGTGCTCCAAGATTTTACAAACATTCTCAGTTCCCTCAGTGGATTTCTCACCAAGTGAAGGCCAGAACCTCCATCTGCTTCCCATCGCTGTCTCACTGTTGCTCTTGGGCAGAACTCTGCCCCAGTTACATTTGTCATGTGCCCAAAGTAGCCTACCTCAGCTGAGCTCAGGAGACCCAAGCATGGCTCTCCAGTTTGGAGCAGCCTCCCATATACCCTGCCGGGGTCATGGCCCCATTGCTCGCCTACTGCATCCTGGCAGTTACTTTTCCCTACTTCCACTTTCTACTCCTGGAAAAGGGCCATCAGCAACACAATTTGACTGCGCTTTTGAGGTCCCACGGTGGGCACGATTATGCCATAAATAGAATATTGGCCAGGAGAATGGAATCTTGTAACCTAAAGCACTTTAAAAATAGTGATGGATTTATTCTAAGTAAAATAGAAATGCTGCTTTAGAGGAATGACATAGTGGACATGAAGTGAGCACATTCAACCCAAGGAGCCCATGAAATACAATTGTAACAGGTACAACCGTCTTAATTATGTTTGATTCTTCAAAAACAAAAACATTTACACAGACCTCACACTGGCCAGAGTGCAGCATCTGAATTTCAGCAGAGAATTCAGCTTCATGGGAGACACACCCGTCTCAGTGAAATCTGGCCTGATCCACAGACCCTGGACTGCTACTCTCAAGATGGTCTACTTCAACCATCTCCACCATGTGTTACTGAAACAGTGTGGTAGGTGGCAAGAGAATGTCCCTAACTTTCAAGGGTCCCTGGTACTCTCTCATACTACGTTCAGTCATTCAGCATTTTTCCCAATCCTATCTAGTGAAATAACACTCACTCCAACAATGTATGTATTCATGAACTTTTCATCTCAGTGTTACTGTGAGTGTGAAAACCAGGTCAGATGACAAATATCTTCTTTATGAATTGCGTTTCTTGCTCCAAACCCCTTTCTGACCCACCTGCACCTATATATAGAGAAAAGCAAAGTGATATTCAGTAAACCAGTTTGATTTTTTAGCTCATTGATTTTACAGCTCTTCAGTGATTTCTCCAAGACTCTCAACACAGTCCCCACACTTTAAATTGACACACAAAGTTTTTCATAATCTCTCCAGCTACTCACGTCTGCTGTCATCTGCCTCAACAGCTCCTTGATATTCCTCTCTCCTCCCCACTATAATTCTATGGCCAAATGAAGGCCCAGTACTGTCAGCACACCAGTTTATCCTCTTCCCTGTCATATGTCTCATTCTCCCAGCTGTCTTCCCACATTTCTACCTAGTCCACTCTGACACAATGGCAGGTCTCAGCTTCACTGTTACTTCTTCCAGGAAACCTTCCCGGGTTCTTGCCTGACACTGGATTTCATATTCCTCCAAGTGTGCCCTCAACTCTGCCTATCTATAGTGAAGCCCTTAAAGTGCTGAGTGGCTAACGTAAGTCTTTCTTTGCAGACTCTGTCCTCTGCGATGGCAGAGGTCCATTTTGTTTCCCAGTTTTTTGGTAGTAGTGTGGCCAGTGCCCAGTGAACACATAATAAATGCTTATTTTAGCCCTGTTCTTGTATATTGGGAAATGCCAACGTTACCTATGTACTTGATATTAGTATTTAAATAGACTAGTATATAGTCAATAAATCAATAGAGATTGTATAACATACACCATTTGTGTTCATGTTTATTGAAAAAGCAAATTAAAAACTACATTTTGGCATGATCACACAACTGCATACCAAATACACGCACTGAAATAAAAAGTTCATGAATAAATTTAACATGTTAACAATGGACTTGTGGGGTATCAGAGTATGAATTTTATCTCATAACATTATTAATTTTATAAAATAAATATCTCAGAAGAGAAAATGCAATTAAAAATATAACATTAATAATTTCTAGCTACAAAATTAAACTTTCCCATTGCAGAAAAATATAAAACCATTAAAAAGTTCAAGTCAAAAGTGCATGGAAGTTACTTGCAATTTCCCCATGAATGGGGGTGTAGTGACTGGCCATCCTCTGTGTGTTTGTGTGTGTTCACATGTGTACATATATTTACCTACAAACCACCTGCATAAGTGACACAAAGTAGCAAAAAGAGTGAAATTAGACTATGAACTTGAGGGTCTTCTGGGAGTCTACAGATAGTAGTAACCAGAAGCAAATGTCCTTCCTTTTGTTTCACTTTCATCATTCAATCATCCATGGATTCATCCATCCATCCATTCATAAAATGATTGTGGCCCTCAGAGAGTACACAAACCACCACAGAAATGCGGTGAAAAGGGGGATGAACTTTTTAACCTCCATAACAAGAAAAGAAGAGATTGGAGAAGGATGGAGACTCCAATAGTGCACTGGGAGTTCTGAGGCTAAGAGAAGAGAGATAGACCCAAAAGAAAAACAAAAAGGAAAAACAGGAAAGCCAAAATTCAGAAACACTTTTTATTGAACAGTCAAAATACTAAGGAGATTTGATGGAGACCATCCTGAACAAGCTACAAACTCATATACTAGCCTTTCATATTACGAGTCTGAGTCGGCCTATTAACCCACAGTGGCTTCCTAGAGAGCCAGAAGTTGGTGTGTGGGAAAGCAACAATTCCCCAGCCCACTGGCTACAGCAGAGGTCTCGATGATCCATAAGGTTGTGATGTCTTGGGTGGCAAGACAATACTGCAGCTAAGGGCATCATGAATTGTACAGAAAACTCCCAGAGAAGCAAGAATCAATCCATGAGAAGAATCAAATTTCCCATTCATTTGTGAGCTGTTCTTGCTAAAATGGACTGGTTTTTTGTTATTGGGATCCTGTCCACAACAGTGTTCTCTACTTCACTGCTCCCCACACCACCTCTTACCTTCTCTAGAAGCTGTATGTTCAGTAAATAGTGGCAAGCTCCAGGAGAAGGGTGCTTAGCCATATAAGAATTTTGAGGCAAAGGAGGTAGCTCAGTGGTGCCATATCCACCTTGAAAGCACAAGGTCTTGAGTTTAATCCACAGTTCAGTGCAGGGAGTGCAGGATTTTTTTTTTTTTTTTTTTTTTTTGCCAGGCTTAATGGTACACACCTGTAGTTCTAGCACTCAGGAGACTGACAGAAAAATCACCATGAGTTTCAGGGCAGCCTTGGCTACACATAGTGAGTTCAAAGCCAGTCTGAACTACACACCCAGACTCTGTCCTGGGCCGCCAGTTTGCATTTTTTAAATGTCTGCCACACCCTTGGTCAGGTGATTGGGGGTCCGATCAGCCTCCAATAAGATTGATCCTCAAACATTCTAGCTCTTATTTTGTCAAAATTACATCAACAGGAATAATCTATATTTCTAGATATATATCCTTAGAATATTTCCTTACAGACATATGAAAAACAACCAGTGAGGATTCTGATTTTAAGTAAAGTACACCACAAAGAATTGTAAAAGAAGAACCACAGCTTTCTTATCATGGAATATTACTTTGCCATAAAAAATGATAAGTTTGAATCATTTATACTTAAATGGCCATACCTTGAAGATATCCTCATAAGTGAAATAAATAGGTCACAGATAAGTAAATATCGCATCTTTTCTCTGGTATGAGAAAATAACGATGTAAATGAGTTCTAGAATTGTATGTTATATATTGCATAATAGAAAATACTCAAAGTGTAATAGGGTGAAGGGGAAAAATAATGAGATTATAACAAAAAAGTAAAGAAACAAATTGTATGTATATAGGGGGGTGGTAGGGTGGTAGGGCTATGGGGAAAAATGAGAATTAAGTTGTGTCTTATACTGGTACAAATACCCATTGAGGAGTGCAGTTATGATGTGTATAGTAATGTACCAATAATTCAATTAAAAAAAGAACAGGTAGCAAAAGACCTATAAATTGTTCCAACTCTGCAGCTGGAACTCTAAATATAAAAATTAAACAAACAAACAAAAAAGAATTGTAAATAGAGAGCAAGACTGCGCAAAGGTAAGCATTTTATATAACTGGGCTACCGCTTAACATCTGACTTTTCACTTTTGCCACGTCGCCACCAAACACAGCTGGTATCCACTGGTTTCAGAACATCTCTGCTGCCCACAAGAATCATCATGGGTGTACACTGGTAGACTACCCCCTGCCGAATGACCACAGAACAAGGAATGCCCTGCTATCTTTGTAAACTCCAAGCCCTTCTCTAGGACAGACTCATTAAACCCAGTCATTCACCATCTTCCTTTCTTGAAAGCATGATCCCTATAGGTGTTGATTAAAATACAAAGATGTAAATGTGAGTTGACATAATACTGATAGCTGAAAAACTCATACTCTTGCTATGATTTTGAAGATGAGTTTCCTCTCATTTATAATATAGCAGAGGATGATTGAGTAATTATACTTAAAGTTGTAATTTAATTAGATCCAGCTCTGATCATTTAAAATTCTGTGATTAACATATTGTCCTTAATAGGAATGCCTTAAAAATCATATTTTAATTCAAAACAAATGTTCTAACATAGGTCTGCTTATAAGGCTAGTTAAATAAAGAGACTGGTTTGGCCCATATGAAATTATTTATTGAGTTCAGCCACCTAGAAGCAAGATAGATTGAATAAAATAAAAATATCTAGGATTTAAGGACAGACGGACACATTAACTCCCACTTAGTCATTGTTTAGCTATAGGATATGACAGATATCTGAATGTCAAGTCTCTTCTTAGTCATCTCCAAACTGAGAATGCTCTTGAAGTCTTTTTTATAAGATTGCTACTTAGCTAAAGGAAATAATGACATAAAAGTTAGTTACTTTAACCAAATATCCAGGTTGAAAAAGACTTAGGAGTTATTCTCATATTGGATGAATACTAGACTTAATATCTTCTAACACATGTATTTATCTATTCTTCTGCTCAGCTCCCTGCAATGTTTTGATTCTTGATCCATTTGAATTTTTGTTCAATAGGTGTGCAACTCTTCTGTGCATCCTAAACTTGGACATTTTGATTGAAGAAGAGAATCAGTAAAGAAACAGTAGTTTTAATCTTGTTACATTATTTGAAAGCAAATGGGAAGAGAGTTAGAGATGGAAGAAAGGGCAAGAGAAGACAGAGTAAAAAGAATTAAGACATTTTATGCACATGTATTAACTCCCCACAATGAATTAAATCATGATGCACAGCAACATGTACGAATAAACATTTTGTGAAAATTTACAAAGCAAATAGCAACAGGATGGAACCAAGTCTCCTCATACCTTGCACAGGTGGTAAGCAATTATTCTTCCCTTCAGCACACCAGCAGCCGCAAGGATCTCTTCCATCCCTGCTCCATTCTCCCTGGGTTGAGCTGCACAGTCTTCCTGTGTGGATTATCCACCTGCCACAACTCAACAACATCATCTGACTGGTCCATTGCTCTGCATTCCTGTCCTTTCTACATGCATAGGATCTTCTTAAGGCCAATCTTATTCATGAGTGTTCTGTACAAATTTGGGGGTGGATGGATCAAAGGATAGAGATAAGTGGGCAAATGGTGAAGAGCAGATGATGGGGAGAATGGTAGCTCAACTACACTGAGATCTTGAACAATTCCTTTAGCCTTTCTTTCTTCAAACTTTAAAGTTTTTTCTCCTTTA
>PVIR01013764.1:0-41684 GCA_004026965.1 Petromus typicus
AAACAACCCAAGTGTCCATCAACTGGAGACTGGATAAAAAAGCTGTGGTTCTTCTACAGAATGGAGTATTACTCTGCCATAAAAAATGATAAGTTTGAATCATTTCTACTTAAATGGTCATACCTTGAGGATATCCTCATAAGTGAAATAAATAGGGCACAGATAGGTACATATTGCATCTTTTCTCTGGTATGAGAAAATAAAGATGTAAATGAGTCCTAGAATTGTATGTTATATATTATGAAATAGAAAATGCTCAATGTAAATAGGAAGAAGGGGGAAAATGTTGAGATTGTAACAAAAAAGTAAGGAAACAAATTTTATTTATATGAGGCAGTGGTGGGGTGGGTAGGGCTATGGGAAAAAATGAGAATTAAATTGTTTCTTATACTGGTACAAATCCCCATTATGGAGTGCAATCATGGTGCATATATGTAATGTACCAGTAAAGATTTAAATTTTAAAAAATAAGTATGTTAGACTTCACCAAAATTAAACTTTTGTGCATTAAAGAACATTTCCATAAAGTAAAAAGACAACCCATAGAATAGAAAGAATATTTGAAAATTGGATATCTGATAAGGGATTTGTGCCCAGGCAGGAAAATGATAACAACTAATTAAAATAACCAAAGGACTCAGAAATCCCTCAAATAATAATAGAAATGGACAACAAACAGAAAAAAATAGGTTCAACATTATTAGTCATAAAAGAAATATAAATCAAAGCCACAGAGATATCATTTCTCAAAACTTAGGATGGTACCAATGAAGAAGTCAGACAATGACAATAGTTGAGTAGGTGGAGAACTAGAACATTCATATTTTTTTGGTAGAAATATAAAATACTACAACCATTATATGATTGCTTTTTCATAAGATGTCTAAAATAGGGGCCAGGGATTTAGCTCAGTTGTTGCGGCGACTGTCTTGCAAGCACAAGAACCCAGGTTCGATCCTCAGTAACCTCATACAATACTGGGCATAGAGACTCATGCCCAGCAGCAATCAGTACCACATACCACAGTGCCGGGCGTGGTGACTCACGCCTGTAATCCCAGCACTCGGGAGGCAAAGCCAGGGGGATTGCTGTAATGTGAATTTGAGGCTGAGCTCAGGGCCAGCCTAAACCACAAAGCGAGACCCTGTCTCAAAAAAACCTAAAAAAAAAAAAAGAAAAGAAGAAGAAGAAGAAGAAGATATCTAAAATAGGAAAACCTATGGAGATGAAACAAATTAGGGCTAGTGGGTAAGGCTGAAGATGGAAATAAAGGGAAACTGGTAGCTAAACTACACAATATTTCTTTTCGAATTGATAAAATATTCTGAAATTGGTGATGATTATAAATATCTTGGAATATACTGTCAACCAATGAACTTTATAATTTGAGTGGTATAATTCTATCTCGATTAAAATATATCTCAATAAAGGTGTTATTTTTCTAAGAAATGCTGATAATATCAATGAAGTCACATAACTGTTCCAGCCAATCAGAAGATAGAAGGCAGAGCAACAGCCATGGTTAAATCTGCATTCCAGTGTGGTTAATAGAATGGTAGAGGAGACTTCTAGACTCTAGGTCCTTGGTCTTCTCTCTGCTACCTATAGTGTGTTAAGGAGAAAATAGGAAGGAAGGCTCCCTCTTGCAATCCTGGGATGTTTAACATACATAGAAAAATAGAAAGTGGATAAATGTGAGAGCACAAAAGTCATTGTGACTCCAGATGTTCTTCTCCCAAAAACCCTCTACCCATGTAACCTAAGAACACAGTTGAGTGAGGAGAGCCAGGAACAAGACATGAGACAATTAGAACTGCTGCTTTGATACCTGAGCTGGTATGGTCCTTTGATTGCATCCAATATCCTCAAAAAGGAGATCTGTATATTTATGCTTGTGTTTGTTTTGGTTTGGCTTTTATTAGTAGACTATTTTCAGCATAGCCTTAATATCACAGTAAAGTAAATGTAAAGTACACAGTTTCCATATTCCTTTTTCTGTCACATATGCATCCCCATTTATTCATAGTATGTATGTTTCAGTGACAGTTCAAATGGAGCATTAAGCTGATTGATTTTGGGATCTGGCAGAAGACTGACAGAGCATACATATGGATGGGTCTGAGTGGCTCCCAAAGGAATGTAATCCATATCTGGGTCTTGGGCCCTTCCTGTTTGGTAGTGTTGCTCTCCCCTGCTTTCCAGCTGCCATTACCTAAGCAGCTTTGCTCCACCACACCCTTCCACCATGACGTACCTGTCTTGAAGCCGGCTGACCACAAGCAGAATCCCTGAAACCATGAATCAAATTAAATTTCTCCTCCATAAGTTATAGGTGTCAGGTATTGTGTCCCATCAATAACAAAGATGACTGATAAAGAAAACTGGTACCAGGAGTGGGATTATATTGTGACTATATCTGACCATTGGTTTAGAAGCCTTTGAATCTGATTTGTAGGAAGAGTTTGAAAGATGTAAGAGGGATAGGGAATCCTATAAGTAGAGTCTGATGGGTGATAGGGGTCAAAGCTAAAAAGACAGAAGAGGCTGAGTTCATGATGTTTTAGTAGGGAATGAGGGCTTCATTTGGCAAATGGAACAATAGGCATATGTGTTATACTATGGTGGAAAAACTGTCTACAGTTCCCTGTGTCCTGAGCCTTAGCAGGAAATGGAGATTGATGAAGTGGACTAAGATCTAGTAGATGAATTTTCAAAGCAACTCAACTTTTAGGCTGTGACAAGATACTGCAGGATGCTTTTAAGAAGATCTATAGTGGGACTTTGAAGCCAAAAGCAAAACAGGAAAATTTTAAATACCTAAATTTTGGCTGAGGAAGAACTAACCAAACGTAAAACTAGGGTCAAAGGAAGTGTGGATGCTGAGGAGATTAACACTATTAAAAAGAACCAAGGGCTGGGGATTAAGCTCAAGTGTACCACACCTGCCTTGCAACTGCAAAGTCTTGAGAATAATCCCTGGTACTTCCCCCTTTAAAAAAGGAACCAAGTTCTTCATACATGGACAAGAAGAAAGATGCCTTGAGGAATTGTCTGGAATTAGCAAGACCCCATTCATCACAGACTTGAGGGTGTAAAAGTATAAAGGTTTCATTTGAGAAATCAGTCCCTGGCCCACCTGCTTGAGAAGAAAAATCTAGGAAGCCAAGAAAGGAGCTTCTGGGGAAGAAGTGAATGAAGCTATTGAAATGAATCCAAAGGTACAATGAGGCCTTAGGAAATTGGAGAAGCCAGAAAAATGGAACATCTACAGATGTAGATGTAGGCTGAATACAGCCAGCCTAAGAGGTAGGCTATGTGAACTACAACCAGCAAGGCCATAGAAATGGGGTCAGTCAAGCTGTCTGGAACTCACCACTTAACACCATGTGCCCTGCTTGCTGACTAACTATAAGAAATAATGCTTTCTCTGTTGCGTTTTAGTTTGGCTTTGGTTCTATTTCTTTCCATTCCTATATTCCTGGTATGTTTACCTTGTGCCATTAAACCTTGCGGTCGTGTAACTTGTTTTGATTTTTACAAAGGTTCACAGCTAATTCTTTACCTTGAGTCTCAGAAGAGGCTTCAAATTGAACTTCTGAAAAATGCTGGAACTGTTGAGATTTGGAGGAAGTTTGTTGCATTCCTAGCTGTACCTAGGACAATTGTATTAGGTTGAAGTATGAACTTATTATTGTCTTTATTTGGAGATTAAGTATTTTTAAAATGGATTTGGACATGAAGTTGAGAAGGGGTGAGATATGGCAGCTAGGGCAGAGTGTTAACTTGACTGGTTTTGGGATCTGCCCAGACATTGCAGGAGCATACTTCTTCATGTGTCTGGGTGAGTCCTGGAGATGTGGCCTTGGGGTCGATCTGGACTGAACAGCTTTGCCCCGCCATGCCTTTCTCTGGTGATGTTTCTGCCTTGGAGTAAATTAACCATGGAGTGAATCCTTGAAACCCATGAGCCAAATCATACCTCTTTTCCATTAAGTTGTGAGTATCAGATATTGCTTCGCAGTGATGGGAAAACTATTGATATAGTTGTTTAAAATCAATGCAGCTACACTGGAAAAAGCATTAGCATTCAAAGTCTAGTTTACATTGGGATTCATTCTTGGTTCTATGAGTTTTGACAAATGTATGATGATGTATATCATCCATCATTGTAGTGTCACACACAGTACTTTAATATTCCTAAAAACTCTCTATACTCTACTTTTAACTTTGCTGCTTCTCCCATCAAAGGATGGAGTTTCCTCCTTACCTATCCAATATGGGCCAGCCTTATGGCCTCCTTTGTCCAAGAGAATGCAAAAGAAAGAATTACTCATCACTCATGAAACCTTGAAGTTTCCACTCTTTTTTGTACCTGTATCTACAGTGATAATAAGTCTGGAGTTGACCTCCATAGCATGATGGACACTGAAGAAAATATCAAAGCTGAGCTAGATCAATCAATAGCCAGAAGATCCCAAGCAAATGAGAGTACCCAACCAAGATCAGCCTCACCATTACCTAGTCTACAGAAGATATCCATATGCCTGAGAGAACTTAGCTAAGTAAAGAAGAAACATCCAGATGACCTCAATATCATTACCTCCAGACTTGGTTTTGAGTTGGTTTGTTATTAAGAAACAGCTAACTAATACATGTGGGATATATCAGGAGGAGAGAATTTCTGAGATTAGAGAGAAGAACCACAGAACTCTAGCCTTCTCAAGCATCCCTTCTACTTTGGGGACTAGGAAGGATCCAGTAAAGAGGTTCTACCTCCTAACTCTTCTGTCATTCATCTTGTCACCCCCATGGGTTTTCCTGACAATACTGACTTACAAAAGGATAGATATTGGGACAAGTTTTGGACAACCTCTTTCCCCTGGCAAATATTTGGCTTAATTCTACAGAGGAAATAGTCACTGAGACAGAGTACAAGGAGTCATATCCTTCTTAACGATCAAAACTATAAAAGGAAGGATAAAGAACCAAGATTAGGCCCAGGACAATGAAACATAAGACAAGTCCAACAGAGCCTTGGAAATCCTGGTAGGGAGTTGTGGAATGAGTATGGCCTTTGAAGTTGCCCCATGTTTCCTGAAAAAAGCCAGTCCTTTATGTCTTGACCACACTCTGTTACTTCACATATACCACCTCGGAAAGATCAGCCCTAGATGAGGTGGCTTTCTGTCCTGGAGCTGCCTCTGAGGATCTGGCAGCTGAAGACCACTTGCTGATCATACTCCCCACAATTGGGGATAAATCTTTCCCCAAGGAGGCCTGTCCAGACATCTCTAGATCTGCCACAGACACAAATGAAGGTTTAGTAACCATGCTGAGCCCTTACAATATTTTATAGCCAAGGGTCTAAAGACAAATGTCACATCTTGTCAGCCAATATTTATAGGGTGTTCTTGGAATTGTAAGTGTTCTAAGGATCATTTCCTGTTTCTCAAGTAACCTATAATCCAGAAGGGAAGACCTAGCCAAATACCTTTAATAAAGACAAAATGAAATTGTGACTAAATGGAAATACTGGTGGAGGGTTCTGGGAACAGAGGAAATATTCACAAAGAAGAAATTAAAAATGTATGGCAGTGTAAATATTTCAGCACTCAGCAAAAAGGTAGAGCCATTAAGAGATCTGAGCTTGGAGAAGGACTTGCAGAGTCAGGGGGGCTTGATTGGAACCTGAAGGGTGAGCAGATCATGGATATTGAGCATAGAGAATGCTTCAGTAGTGTGAGCACCATCCATGAGGTGCAATGAGGACAATATTAGCTCCCCTTGTGTGGAGCTAACATTGGCAGGCTGGCCAGCCACTTCTATTCTGTAACTGCTGGCAGCAAGAAGAGCAGCTCTCCCATCAGAACCCCGGAATGCCTGCCACACCTAGGCTCCAATTCTGAGATCCAATTCTGTGGCCCAAGAACTTCCTCCTTCCCCACAGCACAGGAGATCACAGCCCTCCTGGAAGACGTCATGAAGACTAAGCCTTCCGGATGCTTCAGACCTGTGTCTCCCTCAGCCAGGAGCACGGTAACAAAGGGCTGCAAAGCCAGCATCAGAGGCTGCCCACAGACTCTAGAGCATGGAGTTGGTAGACACTGGGTCTCGAGCTTTCTGTGCTCACTCTTAACTACCCATGTGACCAACATGGCCACAGTGCCTGGCTCCCGGGCCATCCTCGGTGAGCTCCAGGAGGAACTGATGATGTAAACACAAGGTGAAGGCAGCCCTGCCAGTGTGCAGCAAGCAGCCCTGCTCCAAATACAGTTTCGCATTAGGAAACATCTAACCAGTCCATTAGGGAACCCAGCTAATGTGTGCCAGACCACAGACATCACTTGAGGGACTGAACCAGATGCCTTCATCTGACATGAAAGCTGGAGCTCTTTGTCTATCCTACACTTTCTGTGCCTCTTGTCCATCAAGTGAGGTCCCAGAGGACGTCAGAGCAGAGAACAGGTGAGGCAGCACCACAGGAAGGAAGAAATCCTGAAGCCAGCTCTGTGTCAAAGGAGAAAAGGTAACCAGCGAGGGGAGTGTGTGATGCTGAGATGGCCAAACCCAGCACAGAATAGCAGCCAGCCTCCTTGCCAGTGAATGTGAAGCTGCACTAAAAACACAAATCCCAAACAGCGTGAGCCCCAGTTTTGAGAGGCTGGTGTTTGCTGTCAATGCCATCACTCATGGGAAGCTTCCCAGGGCAGTGTGCACAGGCTTTGTAAAAGCTTCTCGATGAGAGGAACTAGACAGTAGGACTTGCTCAAGAGCTGCCTTATCACCATTTTATGCAGTTCATCACCATGACTAGACATTTGTGCCTGCCTCTGTGACACAGAGAAAATGAGCACAATTAGAGCAGCCCTGGCAGGTCCCTCCCAGGATAATTCCCCCACACCTGATGTGTTTGGCATCTCCCTCTTCCAAGATGAGTGTGAAGTATTACTGAGCCATCTCTCAGATCTGTGCATGTGTTAATGTCACAAAGCACTCTTCCATGCTTGGTTGCCCACCTGTGAAGCACTCTCTGTCCTCTAGCTGGGGTCTGCAGCAACCTTCGGAAGGGGAAATGCCAGATGGACAAGAAGTTCCGAGAGACCTGAAGAGGACGAACAGGTGGCAGGGACACTCAGATCCCAAGAGGAGGAGGATTCATGTCACACTTCTCTTCGCAGTGATATAATTGAACCAAGTTAGCCTTCATTCTTCACAGGGGGTGAGGAGTTTTCTTCTGTCTCGATGACAGGGTGAACTCACTCATTTGAGATCTGATCTGGGTTTCCCCTCGCTTTCTGTCTCCCTTGGCAGCTTATAAGCAGTGACTGATAAAGAAGAATGAAATCATATCATTGGTAGAAAAATAAAGGCAACTAGAGGTCATCAAGTTAAGCAAAATTAGCCAGACACAGGAAGATAAGTATCACATTCTCTCTCCTATATGGAAATTAAAAAAAAAAAAAAAGCTAACTTGAAAATAGAAGATAGACTATTAGGAAAGAGAGGTGCTCCAGGGGCCGGGGGAGGGAGGGAAGAAAGGATAAAAGGAAGAGGGTGCTGTACGGAGGGGAAGGATCAAGTAAAGTGTTGTATGTGCGTGGATGGAAACGTTACTGCGAAACTCCATTCATCTGTGCAATAACATGATTATTTTTTTTTTCTTTTTCAGGTGTCACTAGTATGTGTCTACAGTGCATAATGATCATATTTCCTATGTGAAGTTGGTACATGAACATAACACATTAGAATTCTTTTTTCAACCCCTTCCTCTCCCCTCCTCTTTCCTCCTCCATCCTCCATCTCCATTTGTAAAAGATCTATGGGCCTAATTCCTATTATTTATGTTTTATTTTGCTCTTTATTTATATTTTGAGTTTTTTATGAAAGAGAAATCATGTCACTTTTAAGTTAATGTTTCTGATTTAGTTCACTTAGATGGTCTCGTCACTCGGTTGTTTTCTTTGCTGTGCAGAGGCTTTTTATTTTTATTATTACTTATTCTTTGGTTTTGCTTTGCTTTGTTCTGTTTTGTCTTATGTAAGACAAGGTCTCCCTATATATTCCATGCTGGCCCTGGCAATTCTCCTGCCTCGGCCTCTGGAGCACTGAGATTACAGGTGTGTGCCACTACGCCCCACCAGAAACTTTAAAAAGCAGCTTCAGGAAAAGGAAGTGGGAAAACAGATCATCCGGGAACCACAGGACCCCAAGCCCACACCAGCACCTTCTATCTCTGATGTCCACTGGGCTGTGTGCTTCCCAGCCAGGCTCTCACCATCCCTGAGGTTGAGACCTACAGGGACCTACAGGCCCCATGTCTTCCCTGGTGGGTTTGCCACCAAATATGCTTGCTCAGAGGATGGAGGGTTCTCCCTAGTACCCCTCCTTGGTCCTGCTTTGGGTCCAGAGCCACCCAGAAGCATGAGGAGAAATGCTCTTACCTAGGGCAACCCACTGGGGCTCCCCAGCCCTCGGGCTCTGGGTTTATTTAGAAGCTCAGACCTTAATCTTGTTATTCTCACCATATTTCTACACTTCTTCCCTCTCTTGGATGACTTTGTACCAGAAAGGATCACACCAAGGGATGTGAGCAGCCACCTCCAGCCCAACTCCTGTCTTCAGTCTCAATGTTCTCTGTAGCCAGGAAAGTTCTGCAGCCCGCCAAGACCTCTCCAGAGAGTTAAATCCTCTGTACAGAGTAGCTAATTCAATCCTCACAACACAGCATACACTCAGTATTTACAGTTAACAGTGGAGGAAACTGAGTCACAGAGCAGACATGTTTCCAAGTTCCTAAGGAGTAAGAGAGTCTTACACTGGGTGTTTTCCCGCCTGGTTCTTAAACCCTGCTTTTCTTCCTCATGCAACATGGTCCCCAACCACATCCCACTCAGAGCTGGCCAGGCAGCTAGCTGGTCACTGTGTGCCCATAGTGGGTGGTAAGTGCCAAGTGCCCATCCAGACCATGGCACACATCTCCCAGGACACAGAGCCCTGGCCGCTTCCCCAGCATGCTCTCACCAGGTCCACCATCAGGCCGAGGTGTAAATATGAAAGGAAAGCCACCCCTTAGCTGCGTCAGGACAGCCCAGAGTCCCAGGAACAGGCTCAAGCCTTCGCTAACATGACATTGTGAAGTCAACTCCCCACAAGCAGCCTGCCCCCCGGGTGCCCCTGGGAGCTGGAGAGCGCAGCTCCTCCTCCAAGGAGAGTCTCCAGCACAGCTGAGTCCGGGAGATTGTGGGTGGACTGTCTTCCTCTGACAGCCTCTCCTGCAGGCTGCTCCGACCTGCCTATCTGCCGGCCACTGCTAGGTGCCTGCTGGTGCCCTGGCCCATAGGCATGTCAAGGTTCCTTTCCAGCTGCCCTCTGACATGCTGCACGAGCTGTGTGCATCTGGCCCACGGGCCTGCCTTGTTGGTGACCCCTTCTGGTGGAGCAGGGGCCTGGGAAGGCAGGCTTCCCTGCCCCAGGCTTTCCTGCAAGGGCAGAGAATGTTCAAGGCCATTCCTGTCACTCCTCCCTCCCAACTTCCACCCAATTAGGCCTCAATTAGAAGGAGGGAAAACAAAACAGAGATAAGAGATCTGCCCCAGGGACTTGGGTCCCAGACAGCTGTATATAAGCCTAGGAAAAGTCTGTGCCACATAGTGGAAAATATTATTCAGCGAGGCTTTAAATAGCTGGTGCACTGGGGGGAGGGGAGCATGAGAACCCAGCTGTGCAGTCTGGACTCTGAGTCACCAAGGTCCTCACCTCGCCGGGTGCTGAAGGCCTCCTCACACTCCTGCTTCTACTCCTAGCTTCCTGAGGGACCCAGCAGGGCCCTGCCTCTCCTCATGCTCAGCAGTAGTCCAGAGGTGACAGCGAGCTTTCAAAGGTGGCTCTCAAAGTACACACTAATCAGGATCTCTCAGGGCTACAAACCCTGGGCTCCCGGGAGCTCCTGATGCAGCCAGCCCAGGAAGGAGCTGAGAACGCACGAGGCTTGTTACTAATGTATGTTTGCAACACAACGAATACAATCCTGCTGCATACAGACTCTGTTCTCACTCCTTCCCTCCACCTCTCTCCTTCCTGTTTACCCAGATCAACTGGCCTTTAGCCTCCGGGCTTCTCGAGCTGCTGGCAGGTGATCCTGCTGTGAGCAGCGGCTGCAGCCCCTTGCTCCAGGGAGTCGGAAAAACCACGCAGGAGTAAAAGGCAGGGTAAAATAACGCGCTGACTACGAGTAAGGTAAGGAGGGGCGCAGACCCCTGAAGAGATATCTGCAGTGCCAGCGAGGAAAGGTGCTCACGCTGCTCACCTGAACACATCTGAGCTCTTGCTTCTGGAATCGGGCCGGGGCAGTGGCGGCACTGGAAGTTCTTGAGAAATGCAAACTCACAGACTCGGCCCCACCTGGCCTGCTTGACTCTGCATTTGACCCAGGTGACAAAGTTCGTTCAAACTCAAGGTTGTCCCCAGGGGCCATGTCATCATGAGAGCTCTGCAGACTGTGGTGCTCCTGCTTTGCACATGGTATGTGCGCATCTTCAGAACACCCAAGGAAGCTCACAATGCACCAGGGATGAGTTCTGTCACACCCTCTCCCCGTCCAAAGATGCACATGAATTTCTCCCCAAGATTATTCTGTCCAAAGTGCCTGAAGGAACTTGTAACCCAAACAGGGCCTCCAACAGTCTACATTACAGCAACCGGTAGTTTTTAAATCTCTCCGATATTCAGGCCACACCCAGGCCAATTTCATTGGAGGTTTAGGCTCTGGGGGTGGGGCTCGGGGTGGCGCTTTTAAATTTGCCTCCAGATTCCTGGTAGAAGCAGGACCTGCTCACAGGCCTCTGAAGTATCCGCTCTGCTTACTGCCCTCCCATTCTCTCTGAATGCTGTGCACTATAAACACGGAGCCTGCACAGATAGGTACATATCGCATCTTTTCTCTGGTATGAGAAAATAAAGATGTAAATGAGTCCTAGCATTGTATGTTATATATTGTGAAATAGAAAATGCTCAATGTAAAATAAGGTGAAAGGGGACAATGTTGAGATTGTAACAAAAAAGTAAGGAAACAAATTTTAGGTATATGGGGGGTGGTAGGGTGGGTAAGACTATGGGAAAAAATGAGAATTAAGTTGTGTCTTATACTGGTACAAATCCCCATTATGGAGTGCAATCATGATGTGTATATTTAACGTACCAATAAAGATAAAAAAAAAAAAAAACATGGAGCCTGGTTTTCTCCTTATGGACAGATACCGTGAGCTGCCTTCCAGAGCAGGAACAGCGTTCTGCACACAGAGCAAATCGCTTATCTCTGCTGAGCATGCAAAACTGTGAGAGAGCCGCAGCCCCTGGGTGTTTTTAGTCTTGTCTGTTCAATTTCACAGCCAAACACCCACAAGTCCAAGCAGCTGCCGTCAGAGTGTGGCTGTGACACCAACAGAGGCTGTCAGGCCAGCAATGCCCAGGGGGCAGGAGCTTATCTCTTGGTGACACACAGGCAAGCAGCCTGGGCATCAGCGCAGGACCTACTTTTGCGCTGCCTCTTTGTCTTCCTCGAAGCCATGAAGAGCAAAGATGTAAAGGGAACTGCTCAGTTTCAATGTCGCACGCTAAGTCTCCTTCGGTCCTTCAACAGCTTCCACAGTGCGCTAGGCAGATAGTGAGATTTCCATCAGCCGTGGCTTCAAAAATACAACCAACTTCTAAATCCGGGAACTTGTGGCCTCACCTTATATGGTAAACAGAGGGGAGGTTAAGAACACTTCTGTTCTGGCAGATCCTAAGTGGAATCTCACTCTCCCTCGGAAGAAGAGACAGGGGCAGTTGTAAGGCAAAGTGAGGGGTGGAGAGAGGTATGACACAGGATCAAGCCCGGGAACACCAGCCGCCACCAGCAGCTGGAAGTTACTAAGTCCAGATTCCCCTCAAAAGTTGTCCGTGGCTGGGGATCTGCCCAGACCTAAGTCCTAGGAGACTGACTGCAGATTCCAGACTCCAGAATTGTGGGAGGATACATGTGCTTAATATCAGCAAGCCAGTGGTAACATGATCTTACAAATGTGACAAAATGAAACACACACTCCTCAACTTGCCCAGTCAACCCATGGCCAATTGAAAATATTGTACATCCGTGCATGTAATGTACCTGCATGCCTTGCTGAGAGCATCACTTGTTTCTCTTTGTTATCTTGGGGAGAGAGAGACCTAGGGCCTTGTGCCACTGCCTGACAGAAAAATGTCAGCTCGGTTCCAGAGTTCCTTGGGCTTCTCAGCAGCTAAATCCTACCTCCTTGCCCAGCATGGCCGTGATGTGGCATGGTGTCCACATCAGGCAGGCCTCAGTTCCTATGCCTCCTGCCTCCAGACTTGTCATTCATTCTTCCAGCACTCATGGAGGACCACCAATGGGTGAGATTTCAGGGACCTGGGAGGGAATCATCCCAACTCGGTCCCTCTTCTGTGTAAGGGCCCATGAACACCCGGGCTTCACTTCCTTTTAGTCCCCTAAAGGAAGATAGGAAATAAGTGTGCTCAGGAATGTAGAAAGTCATGCAGGGGGTGACAAGTGCCAGGAAGGAAACTCAGCAGAGAGGAGAGAGCCTGGGCCCAGTGACACTAGAGACGGTCAGAAGCCACTCTGGGAGAGGACATCTAAGTTCAGCCTCTAGTGCATCCAGGGCTCAAGCATGGAAGATGAGCACAAACCCCTGAGGCCCAGGGGCAACAGCATAGAGCCCTGATGCCGGGAGGAGCTTGGGATGTTGCAAAGGCCAGTGCAAGGGGACCAGGACAGTGAGGAGGTGAGGGCTGGAGGGACTCAAGGGTGACAGCAGAAGTCACCTTCTGCAGACAAACTCAAAATATACAAGGAATATTTACATTTTTAAAAAAATTATTACAATAAAAGATGCATTGGTACAACTATCCCTCAGAATACTCTACCTTGCTTTGAACATTTAGTCTGTCTTTGCCATTTTCTGCCTAAGTTCTGGAAATCCTCTTTCCTGAGTGTCTTTGTAAGGTGAGATTTTAAAATGTTCAGTGAATGCTGCTGCCAAGTGCCACCCAATAGAAAGACAAGCTCACGAGAACATGATATTGTGTCTACTTTATTCACTAGATCTAGCTCGTGTGACCGCTGCCTCTTCCCCAAAGTAAAAATGAACACAAAAGGTAAATGTTTTGAACTGATTCAGGACATCAAGGGAGCCATGGCAGGACTGTGAAAGACACTCCCAAAAGAGGACTTCCAGAGCTGCTGCAGAAAGTGGTGAGAACAGGATGAGCAGGTTCACGCTGCAGTGGAGTAGTGTGTGGGGAGTCACTGAAATGTGTCTTCTTACCATAGTAAAATTTTCAGTGTTCAGACATTCACAGTCTTTCTCGGTCCTACCTTGTATTCTGAGCACATAGTCAGGCAGGGCGGCTTGCTCCTCCCAGGGAGAAGTGCCCAGGATCTACAGAGCAGAGCAGTGAGCATAGCTGAGGACATGGGCCTGCAGGTACAGCCTCCTACAAAAGGATGCAGCTTGTGGTCTGAAGAGAAGGGAGGAGGGGGTAGACAAAAAGAGTGTCTTTGCCGGCTGGCCTCCTGCACGCCAGTCCTCAGTGCCTGGCTCAGGAGCAGCTCCAATCCCAGGGCTACCCCAGGGATGGCCCTGCATTGGCAGCACCTGCCACGTACCCAGGCCACAGGCCACAGAGGCAGAAGAGAAGAAGGTGAGGTCAGCCTCAGCAAGGCGAAGGCCTTCCATGAAGCCACTTACAAAGCAGACTTTTCCCCAAGTTCCTTCCCCATCATCTGCTGAACAATTCCTGGACCTTTATTGGTAAGAACAAGAAATCTGCCAGCTCCCCTCAACTTCAGACCATCTGTTGGACAAGGCTCAGAAATCCAGAAGTGACAAGGGCAAGAGGTTTCCTGGTCCTGCCATGAGCCTCTGCAGCAGCCACTGCAGGGATGGGCTGTTCCTTCTCGAAATACCAAAGAGCACAGCGCCCTGCACACTGACTGGCCTCAGGGGTCCTGCTGAGACAGAGGGCCGTGCCTTCCCATATGAGAAGTGTCCCTTAACACTTTGCGGTGTCTGCAGTGGACAGTGACTCCACGGATGACAGCTCTTGGGCTGCTCAAGGAACCACATGGAGTTAATCACTTCCTTTGGCTAAACTCTTAAATTTGGTTTGTAAATTCATAAGAACCACCAGGTCCTACAAGGCTCCCATCCAGCAAGCTGAGAGCTCAGGAAGGGGTGGGGGGGGTGGAATTGGTAAGTGGGAAGGGATGAATCCAGCCCCCAGTCCCCAGGGGACACGGGAGAAAATGTTCATCCCAGATCTCCCATCATCTGCTCTTGATAATGAAGCAGACATTCCGCACTCTGTCTGCCCCTGCATGAGGTTGCAGTGATGGCAGTGAAGCTCCAGGCATCGCGTGGGTCAGTAACTGTCTGTTCAGCCTTTGCCTGGGAGCTGCAGGGGCCACAGAGGATGCAGAACTCTGGGTCCCTGTGCTCCAAGAGCTCAGGATGCCACGGAAGAAGGAAAACCCTGCATGAAAGCAACAGAACTGATTGCTTCCGTGTGGCTGTGATGTTTACACTGCATTTTTCGTCTATGCATGTGTCACATCTCTTCCTAGTTTCAACAAGACCAACACTTCTGTAAACTACCAAACCATGGGCATGAATGGTACTGCCTGGTTAAAGTGTCCTGAAAGTGTGGATGGGCACCATGGGCCACTTTGAGGGCCATGATTTGATTCCCTCCAGGACTCCAAGAGGTCTTCAGATGAACCTAGAAGTGGCCAAGAACCAAGAGGTGCTGATGTCTCTCTGCTGTGCAGAAGGACAAAGGACAACTCTCCAGTGGCATAAAGACAGGAAATGGAGGGCAAACCAGATGTCACCTCTATCCTCTCACCCCAACTCTAGGCTCTGTGCCCTCATGGCTAAGGATGGTTCTGGAGGCTGCAGCAGCCACTGGGCCTGGAAAGAGGTTCCCTGAGAGGAACCAAAGCCGTGCTTCTCCCCGGCTCCAAGCCCACGTCTCTAAGCTGAGCCCATGTCCCAAGGAAAGGTCAGAGATGACTAGTCAGGAGCTACTTGTCATTGTAAATCTTATCTGGGGACCCTAGGGCCTCCCCTTCCCTGACTTCTCCCCCTAGCTCTCTTCCTGGCTTCTCAGAAACTGAGGCCCATCCAGGTGTCTTTGGCAATGAAACGTGGGTGATGGAGCCATGGAAACCACGTTGCCATGGTGATGGTCACCAGGGCTTGAGCCTGTGCCCCTTGGAAAGATGCCTGAAGTCATTTATCTCCTATTGACTCCACTCACAGTGGCCAGACTATGTTGGAAGCCAGAAGCGTGAGACAGCTGGGAGAGAAAAGAAGGGTAGACGGGTCAGCTGAGACCAACAAAAGAGCAGGTGCTTATCTGTGAAGGGCGGAACCTTGTGTGTTTTGCTCTGATTTTTACTGAACATATTTCCAAACAAGAAATCTTGACTTCCTCCCTTTACTCAGCCTGGACAACGCTATGTTCTTTACTTGGACCTTCCCCTGGCACCCAGCACTTCTCCAGCAGCCTCAGAAGTCCAGTAAGTAGAGAGATAGCAAAATGAACCCAGCTAGGCCTTGCTCTGAGGCACTTGGGTCCTGTGGGTTGTATCAGTTAGCTATTGCTGTATAGGAAATAACCCAAGCATCATGACTCACAAACAACAACCAACTGGCCTCCTCCAAACAATGTATCATGCAGTAGGTCGGGACCTCAAGCAGCACTATGTGAGGACAGCTCATGTCTGTTGCATGGGTGTTGGCTGGTCAGCTAGGCAGAGACCAAAGAACCAAAATGGCCTCACTCATTGCCCAAGCCCCGAGCAGGGATACCTTTCACATGTAAACTTTCCACATAAAGCCTCCTCCTCCAGAGTCTTCCCTCCAACTGGACCATGGTAGCTGAGTTCCAAGCAAGTTAGAGGAGAGTGTCAGTGACAGTGGACACCTGGCTTCCAGAACCAGAGAGGAGTGGCAGTGGGTCTTGAGAAAGCCGAAGCTTCAGGAACTTTACAGTCCCACCACTTTGGTGCCCTCAGTACTAACAGCAAGGTTCACAGAGCAGAAAGCCAGGCCCCTCAGCAGCACAGTGAGTTGCTCTGTTGTGGCTGGAAACACAGCTGTAGTTAAACACCAGCAGCTGCAGCGAGAAGGACCAGGACCATTCTGGAGTGTGTACACCAGAGGCATCTTCCCATTATCACAGGTGTGCTGGGCAGAGATCTCCAGGTAGCTGCCCACATGGACTGGTGCAGCAGAAAGCCACTGAGAGAAGCAAAAATGGGAAGAAAGACCCACGTGCAGTGTAACTACAAGGTTGGGGCAAAGGGAGGCAGGTGGTTTGGGCGCCTTTCTGGCTGCCTCTTTTGTATGAATCAGCTCCTCTGTTTGTAAAACAGAGATGGTGCGCTCCAGATTCCTGACCATCTCCCTTCACCCAGGGTGCATGAGGATTTGAGCAGAAAAATCACATAGCCTTGCAAATGTGGTAGATGCTCCCCTCACCCTCCCTCCCAAATCCAAGATATCTCTGAATCCAGTGCTTATTTTCTCCCTCTCTTTCTCTCCCCCACCATTGGCTGCCCCTTCCTCAACACCATCCCCTGCCCTAAACATTCCCTCTCCCTGTCTTCCCACCTTGGCCCACAAATCTAGCTCCTAAGTGTCTTGCTGAGTTGTCCACCCAGCAACAAGCTCCTAACAGAATGGAACTCCACCACCACCACCTGGCTCCTGCTTCTCACCATCCAACCCTCCCCACTTTGGCAGAAGCTGGTGGTTCCCACAAAAGGTAACAACACAAGGGAGACCACTTTCGCCCTGTTGTTCTGGCTTCTGCCTGGATGACCTCTGGAATCTCCTGTCCCATGTATCCAGAACCACTGGATAAACAGGTCACCCCTGGTATTTAAGCCTCATAATGCAATTTTGCATCCTAAACCCAGCCCATTGATTCCTTAATTTTGAAGATGACCCTGACATGGATGGAGAAGCCTGATCACATGCCCCTGCATTGCTTGCATAGAAACCCTGTGTATGTCTCTAGCTCTTCCTTGGCCAACACTGCTGTCTACATGAGAATTTGAGCAGTTGAGGTGTAACTGGTCCCAGCTGAGATGTATGTACTGTTAAAATAAACCCACCAAATTCTAATGACTTCAAACACAGAAATAAGATGCAAAATAGCTTGATAGTAATTCCTAAATGATTACATGCTGACATGATAATAGCTTAGATATTTGGGATTCAATTAGATATTTTATTGAAATGAATTTCACTTTTGTTTCTCCATTTCTTAATGCAGCTACTAGAAAACATGCATAAATTACAAGAAATGAGAGTGAAGGGCCAGGGAGTTAGCTCAGTGGTTCTAGTGCCTGCCTTGAAAGTGCAAGGTCTTGAGTTCAATCCCTGGTAACACATACCACATACCACAATGTCAGGTGTGGTGGCTCATGCCTATAATCCCAGCACTTGGGAGGCAGAGGCAGGTGGACATAGTGAGTTCAAGGCCAGTCAACTACAAAGTGAGACCTTATCTCAAAAAAAGAAAGAAAGAAGAAAAGAGAGTGAAATATCTACTTTTTGAGATTCCACTGAAGAAGAAAGCAGACAAGAGTGTTATAACATCTCTATTCGCACAATCACAAATTGCATCCTGTTGAATCAATGGTCACAGTGACCTCGGTGTCTCCAGGTCATGTTCACTAAGGATGCATAGCACATAATAGGACACCAGTGCAGAATCCGTTAAAAAGGGACCTGAGTAGCAGACTCACAATTTGGGCATTGACTATTCTCTGAGAACCCAGTCTCCAGAAGGTCCGGCTCAGGCCAAGCCTTCTTCCACCCCTTTAGTTTGTGTCTGAAATTCACCACCCTCCTGATGTCCACCTGCAACCAGCACAGCTGCAGCCTTCAGTATCCTCTGTCCTGTCTACCACCTCCCACACCGACTCTTCCTCTATCTGCCGCTGCCCTTTGGTAGATGCCCTGGCCCTGACTAATGCATCTGAGAAGAGCTGCGGGGCCAGATCCTGCAGGGAGCAGTCTCCCCAGGGGCCATGAATCACTCCACCTGCTTCTATTGTTGCTGCCAGCAAGCAAGCAAACCAATTATTTTCTCTGGCTATTTCTGGGCCTTTTTCTGAAACATCCTTGTCTTCAAACATGCACTTCTAAACTAACAGCAAATCATTCCAGATAAATGCTAGTCAATTTGATTCCTGGGGAAGAAAAGCACAGGGTTCCTCTGCAGAAAATTAAAGCCCACATTGTTCTGGTACTTATGTGGGTGTAGGAGGTGGGCAGAAGCTCCAGGAGCCAATATCATGCTTCTGTGTTGCCAACCAGCACCTCTGGGTGCTGGATTACCCTGAGAATGCCATTGGTATCTGGTTGAATGTGGCTTGAGTTTGCAGCATGGTATCAATGTTCTAGCCACACCTTCTCCTACCGCTGGAGACAACAATGGGATTCTAAGTGGGAAACATCCAGCGACAGCCCCAATTACAGGTAGATCCCCACAGAATACCTTTCCAGAATACCTTCTGGAAAAAGAGACCTCAAACCTCTTTCAGACAATCTGGATGTCCACTCCCTTGGCAGAGAAGAAGGGTCAGAGATTGGAAAAGTTTGTAAAGTGATCAAAAAGCAAGGCCCTCTGCGACAGAGTGTTGGCTCAGGACAACAACGTCTCAGAGCTATCAGGGCCAGTAGCCTGGCCACACACTCTGCACAAGAGAATAGAGAGGCCTGGAGCTGGAAAACACTGTGAGCATGATGGGCAGGTACCTGTCCACACTTCCGAGTCCTGGAACAGAGCCCTGTCCAGCAGGCATTTGTCAGGACTCACAAGGAAAGTGTTCTTAACCCCAGCTCCAAGACAGCTCCTGATTTCCCAAGGTAAGATCAATAAAGCCTGATAGACATGGGGCACAGGTACTGGGTTAGCTGGCAAATTCCTCAGGTAGACGAACACAGCAGGTTCTCAGTGATCTGCACTTCAAGCAGCGCCTTCTTTGGAGCAGGGCTGGGGTGGCTGTGGTCATGGGAAGTATGGGCAGGAGGGGCAAGAAGAATCCCTCACAGAACACAGAATGCCATCTAACAGTGGAAGGCTCCAGGAGGCCAGCGGGCCAACAGCCTGGCCTCCAGGAAAGGGACAAGGATGCTGAGAGCAGGGTTCTAAACTCCTTGACCAGAGCTAAACTCTGTTACGGCTCTTTGGCCCCCCCATATCCACACCTTTGGCCTTATAACTAGCAACCCCTCCCATTATGGGCAGAGAGGACTTCGGTAAGTGGGCTGTGGACAGAAACTATGCATGCCTTCTTATTCTCAGCTTCTTGACTTCTACTGCCACCATGGACAGAGCTGCCTGGGCAGCAGCCTTGCTCAGCCTGGTCCTCGGAATGAACCCAGATAAAGCATATCTGAGTCCAGAAAGAAGAGAGGAGACACATATGACCAACCACACAGCCCGGAGCAGAGCTGCTGCCTGACTAGGGGAGGCTGAGTGAGCAGCAAGGGGCCAGGGTGGCCACAGCCTCAGTGGCTCCTCCGCTTTGAAGAAATGGAAAGAGTTGGGGAATAGAAGCCTGCAGCGTTCAGGACTCAGCCAGGAGAGAGCCCAGGAATACGATGCAGGGTGGAGAAGGGGAACAAACATTCACAGAGCAAGAAAGCTCAGAGCTGCAGGGCAGAGCTGTCTGGAGGACCCTCCATGACCACAGCCCTCCCTATGCCTGCATTGCTCCGTGGGGGGGCCATATGCCACCATGGGCCATGGAGCACTAGAAATGTGATCTCACAACTACTCAGGAAATGATTTTTAATCCTAACTATTGATCTTCTTCATGATGTGGTAATGAGGATAGAACTCACGAACTTTGCCCTGAGATACAGCTTCCCTTTTTAAAAAAAATTTTTTGAGACAAATTCTCACTGAGTTACTAAGTTACTCAGATTAGACTTGAACTCAGAATCCTCCTGCCATGACCTCCCAGATTACAAGCTAATCAACTGATGTTTGAGACCCACCCTTAGCCAGTGGCTGCCAACTGGGCAACACAGATCTGCAGGGATAAAAACAGTGAGGGCTGAAGGAGGGCGAGGCTGGAGACTCCTTTTTGTGGTAGAACTTTGAGTTCAAAGGATTCAGCCATTATAATGACACTTGCAGCTTCCTGGCCCAAGCCCACTCTGGCTGGTACTCTCATTTCATCTTCCCAAGGTCCTTGCAGGTAGACCACCATCCTCAGTCCTCAGTCCTCAGTCCTCAGTCCATCCATGTCCTGAGACATGGAGGGCTGTGTGCTGGAGAAGGTCACTAAGAGGTAGAGCCTGGACTGAAGGAAGATGTGGGTCACTTGGATTTTGTACCCTGTGCCCAGACCCACCTTGACCCCTGGTCCTTCGCAGGAGCATTTCTCTGGCCAGTTCTTCCCTGGCAGGCAGACCTGCAACAGGCCTCACGTGGTATGAGGAGGTATTTCCACTGGTCTGCTGGCTGCTGTTGAGAAGGTGGGCACTTATCTCATGCAGTGAGACTGGCAGAGCTGAAGGAAGAAGCCAGTTCATTGTGAGCACCAGATTCCTTCTTGTGGCACCCAAGAGGACCCAGGATATGGGAAGGGAGCACCCCTCTCCACTTGTCCCAGCGCTGGCCCATTGTGTCCACCAGCAGAGGCTTAGCATGTCCCTTGATCTCTTGCGTACACACAAGAATAGCTGCAACATAGCTCATGTACCAAATGTCAAACACGGGCCCTCAGAGTCCTCTGGTCAGTGGTGGCCAGGGAGTTGGAAGGGGTGGTGAGTGCTCACAGGACCAGCATCTGATGTGGGGAAGGAAATGGCTCTGGGACAGACATGGAGAGGGCCTAAGATGAATTTTTACTTCACTTAGAAAATGTGAGCTGAGAAGACCCATGATGACAAGATGGCAGCCCCTGGCCAGGCTCTGTGCATCCAAGGGCCCAGGGGAGACCCCACTGAGGACCAGCAGCCAGGCACTGCCTGGCCTGCAGAGTCCATGTGGACTCCCCAGCTTCTCCTTCTGCTTGTCTGAATGCCACGTCTCCCTGATTGACAGGGACACAATGAGGTCACAGCTCTTGCCCAAGCCTGGGATGGAGTGCATAGCCCCTCCCCAGCTCAGTCTACAGGACCCACAAGCTCTCCTGCCTTGGGCCTGGGGATGCAGGGTCCAGGTCCCTCAAGGTCACAGGGGTGGCTGATGTCTCAGTGCTGCCCTCTCATCTGTGCCATTCTGTCACTCAAGGAGGCTTCGTGTTTCCCTCTGGTCGATGCTGGGATCCAGGCTTCTTCTCTCACTCTAGGGCAACAGCATCCTGAAAGGCATCCTGTCCACCAGCACCTGTCAGTCCATGTGGGGACCCCAAATGCCCAGCCTCCTTTGTCCCACCAGCTGGATATGCCAGGAACTTGTCCAGAAGGGACACTAAAGCTTGGCAGCACTAAGCACTCTGATTAGCATAGAGACTGTGACCCCACACAAAGCCTTCCCCTCTCCTGACTCACAGCCCAAAGCGTGTTGCTAGGTGACTCCAGGTGATATCCAACATAGTGTGCAAAAAGCCCCTGCTACTTCCGTGTGCACACTCAAGGGCCTTGACTTTGGAGCTCTGGTCTATCGATAAAGAGTGTGACTATCGCATGAATAGCGCAAGCCATGTGAAGAGGGTCAGTGGACAGCAGGGAGACAGCCCAGCTCCCAGATGCTGACTTACCTGAATTCTCCCCTGGTAATTCTGTGTCATCTGGATTCCAAGCCCTCAACTCTGTGAGCATGATGAAGTGACCATCTTAGGCCAGCGAGTCTGACACAGCAGCAGCAGCACTGGGCCCCTTCTATCTCAGCTGCTGGCTGAGCATGGATTGTGTGCTTTGGCCAACCTGGCATCAGAGGTGCAAAGATGAAGGGCAAGCAGAGCCCTAGGAGCATTCCCATGGCACCCTGTGGAGGTATGGCACCCTGGAGGGGGCATCAGAGTGGCATCCTTGAGTGGCTGGTTCCAGCAGGAGATTCCAGAGGGATTTCTGGGAAGAGACTTCCTGTCCTATGGGAACTGTGGGGAGGCGCAGCAGCGCTGTCTCGGCCAGTGTCGGGCACTGCACCACCCATGTAAGTAGTCACTGGCTAGAACTGTAAAATTCCACAAACGTGCACTGTGCCAGGCACCCCGCTCTTCTCACAGCATCTGCTTCCTCTGGAGGTCTTCTTCCAGTTCCTCCAACATGCCAGACTGATCCCCTCAAGGCTTTCCCTGATGTCTTTCTCTCTAGGTACAACATGGTCCCCTCATGCTCTTTCAGACTCACCTGGGCTCAGAGATGACCGCCCATGCTCCTCCTGCCCTTCCATTGCATGCCTGACTGCATATTCGTTTGCCAGGTGTGTGCCTCCCAGCAGCCCCAGCTGTGAGATTTCGCCACATGCTAAGAACATGACTGCTCGGCCCGCCCTTGCACTCTCTGGGCACACAGTGGGCACTTAGTTGTTTCTGAGACAAGGAGCCCCTGAGTGAGTGAGCGAGTGAGAGAGAGAGAGAGAGAGACAGAGAGTGAGAGTGACCGAGTTAGTAGCCCCTACTGTGGACTGCAGACCCACACCCTCCCCTAGTCCTGCTCGATGGTTAGCTTCTCCTTGTTCTTCATCCAATCTTGCTCCCAATCTCTGATTCTCCAGATTATCCTCCTGCACCTTAGAATAGTGTGTGTCACTCCCACAAGCCCCCAGAGCCCTGGATCCCATCATCCACCTGGTACCACTTAGCTCTGATCTGTCATACATCCTCTAGTCAGAGTCACCAGACAGCAATGTCACCTCGGACTAGGCCCTTCCAAGGCACATGACAGGAATGGGTATGGGGGGAGGGGCTCCCCAGAGCTGGGCAAAGGAGAAAAGGATGATGAGCTACAGAGAATGACTATACCTGCTCGAATCCCAGCACCCCTCCTGAACAAAACACAGGCATCAAAACGCCTACATTTCTAGGGGGAAGATTTCATTGGATTTGACAAGGTCCTATGATGTCACTTCACTGAGGTATCCAGGGAGACTGGTTTCTCTCCAGAGAGTCTGGGAAGCTTGAGGGAGGGAAGGGATGGGAAAGGTGTGATTGCAGACATCAATCAGGCCCCGCCTGTGTGGCCCTGCCTGTATGGCTTCAGAAACATTGTCCCCTGGGTTATGTCATCTCCTTGGCAAACACAGAGACCGTGGATCATGTCTAAATATAGCCAGGCAGAAATTACAGGGAATTATTCAACAGGAGCACAGAAAGCTGCTCTCCTCTCACACAGTCAGCTGAAGAACATTTTCACTTCCCAGGTCCTGGGCTGTCTCTCCGTGCCCAGCAGCCTGGAGCAGGAGCAGCAAGCTCATCTCACACTCGACTTCCCACAATGCTCCAGTATCTGCTTTCACCCTGTAAAAAGAAGGCACTGTGAATGAGGGCCCCAAGTCATTTAAGTACCATAAACCCATAGTCAGCCACTGGTGTAGGTTGAGAAGCAAGGACACATTCACCATTCTTATCTTACTCTTCTGTGTGATGATTTTTTTTCCCTAGTGTAGAATTACCTAATTTATTTCTTTAAAAATACATCCAAAAAACCCAGTTTCAAAGCTTGTCTCCACCACTCACTAGCCATGTAACTGAGCAAGGGCCTTAACCTCTCTGTGTTCATCTCTAAAGCAAATGTTAGCTACTCACAAAGTCATAAGAGCAGTCAGCAAAATTGTTCTCTCAGCATTCAACAATTACTCCAGCCCCTGCTGTGGTCCAGATGTGATTTCTACATTCTTAGGGTCTTTTCATGAAATAAATAGACAATGATCTTTGCCCTCGTGGAGTTTCTGCTCAGGTATTACTAGATTAACAATAAGTAGAAAACCTAAGAAATAAGCAAAATATCTATGTTAGAAAGTGATAAATGTCACAAAAATAGTGAATGTAAAGCAGAAGAGACAGAAGAAAAATGGCCACAGACTCTTTTCCGCTCCTCATGGACAGCAGAATCTAATTCCCATCTCCTAATATCAAGCTTCTCTTGCTTGACCACGAGACTGTCACAGAGTAATGTTCTTGAAATTCCAAGACAAGGTCAGAAGACTGTATCTTCCTTCTGGATTTCTCGGAAATCTCTTCCTTGGAGGCCTGGGGCCCATGTAACAAGCCCGACCTTCCTGAGGCCACCATGTTGGAGAGGCCCAATGGACGTGCTCTGTTTTATCTCCAGCTGAGCTGCACTTCCCTGCCATCTCTTCCAAGGCACTAGACATGGGCTGAAGCCATCTTGAATACTCTGTAGAGGATCCCTTCCACCCGCCAAAAAGGTCCGAGCAACCTGACTTGAAGAGTGTGGTGGACAAGACTAGCCCAGCTGAACCTGGGTTGAACAGACCCACAAAATCTGAAAGATCATAGAAGAGTGGTTGTTTTCAGCCACCAAGTATTGGGGTGATTTTTTATGTAGTAATAGATAACCAGAATAGGACGATGGGGGTGAACAGAGGTCTTCCTACTAATCATAATCTCATGTTGCTCTTAGGGAAACAGTAACAATAACAACAACTGGTCCAACTCTCTCGAAGTTCCACCGAGAACCTCATGAAGGAATTATGGCTGTAGATATTTTTAAATTCTCTCTGTGCTCCATTTTGCTGAGTTCCAATAGCATGAAAGGAAAACAACCTCTGAGAATAGGGGGTGGTTGCAGGGTGCTGCCTGGCAAACTCTAGAATCTCATCAGTAGAAAAAGAATGTTTTTGTCTTAGTTACTTTCTTGTTTCTGAGACAAAATACTTGATACCCAAAGTTAACAGAGGTAAAACTTATCTAGCTCACAGTTTTAGAGGCTTCAGCCCATAGTCTGCTGGCTCCAAGGCAGGGGGGCTTAGGGCAGAATTAGAGTAAGAGTTCATGGCTTAGCAGAGAGGAAGCCGTGAGCTGGCTTTGTTTCTATCCCTTCTATTCCATCCAAGCTACAAGTTTATTGTCTGGTGTCTGAGTAGGCTTTACACTTCACTAAACCCATCCGTCCACACCTTGAACTATACCATCCAACTAGGGAACAAATCACACACCCTTAATCCATTTTTCCCACACCCTATTTCCAGCCACCTCTGAAAGGCCTTATGAGCTCATGAGGCTCTGGGCGCATCTAGATACAAGCTATAACAGTTGTTATGTTAGTTATTTGTTCCATAGGAAGCAAACTATTAGTGAATAATGCACTGAGTTACAACTAGAGGGAAAAAATGCCTTACCCTAAAAGGTAAATGATATGAGGCTGGTATCCAAAGAAAGAGCCAAGGATCATAGAATAACAGGATTATTGGCAGACTGGATGGAATGTATGTGAAGCAAAGGATTTTTAAAAGATGTCATTTAAAATACCAAGCATTAGGTGAGCCAGAGGTACAGCTAAGTGGTGAAGTATTTTCCTTATATGTGTGAGGCCTTGAGTTTCATCCCATTACCAGAGGGGGGAAAAAAACATTTGCTTTGAGCTGGGTGAAAAGACTCCCCGCCATCCAGGAATTTCAGTTCAGCCTGAGAAACACAGTGAGATTTCTGTCTCAAAAATACATACTATAATAAATATAGTACAATACCAAGTGCTAGGGGAAAAAATACAAGGCAGAAAAATCACAAAATAGGGAGCTGACTGATGATTAGCTAAATGTTTTATAATGTGACATTTTTTTATTTTTATGTTTTTGGGTTTTTTTGTAAAGGGCCTTTTTCTTTTGAACCAGATCAAGGTGATAGTATATCAGTTTACTATGCTGAGGCACCAAATAATTTCAACAGTGTTTCACAGTGCCACACCACCACCTAATGGCAGCTACTCCTATTGCAGGCAAAATACTTACAATCTACTTCTGGGGCTCACACCTGGCATCTTCACCTCTGTTTGATCGATCATGACCAATGCTGGAGAATTAATTAAAATAAAACTATATTTATGGAACATCTACGATATGTCCTTAAAGATGCTGTGAAACGTACATTCTCTAACCACAAAAAAGTTTCAGTGAAATGTGGTAAGTGCATAAGGGAAAAAATGATTACTATTACCTGTCATTGGAGTTTACAGAAAGTATTCACAGCCAGCAGCAGTGTCCCTGACTTATCACAACCTTAGGAAAGAGAAGAAGGGATGGTGAAACCTGAAGAAACTCAAATAGGTCCTGGTGTTCACTCTCTCCTGATGGACCTTTGTCTCAAATTGGAGCGGGAAGGGAGAACAAAAATGAAGCCGCTCCAGCCCTCTGATTCGGGTGACTACTGTGTACTGAGCATGTGGCAGCTGTGATGTCATTACTTCTCATGACTTACTATACTTACAAGTGCTGCCACTGAGGAACTGAGCATCCCTAGAGGTTAAGTGTTCAGCCAGAATTTCTGAGCTTGCACCCTAACACAGGTCTAGAACTGTCTAAGTGCCTTGCGCTTTGCTCTCTGACAAATCATGCAGCTTTGAGGCACTGAGCCTCTCCTCTGGCTCCAAAGCTACTGTGATGTATTTGGAGAGTTGCATTTGTCTACCATGTGGCCCTGCCTAGCTCACTGAGCTGTCTCACATGGAAAGAGGTAATGTCTTGCTCAGACAGAGCATGAGTTAAAGAAGTGCTGAGCCTAGGGCATGAGATGCGCACCTGGGTCTCTGATGGTTCATGCCACTGGCAGCTGTCTGTCACCACACGGCCATATGCAGCAGGACACACAGAGACCATAGGAGGAAACTCTTCAAGTTGACAATTTCTGACTTGAACCAGAAAATTCAGTTCAACATGTTAAAGGAGTCATCTGAAAGTCACTTCCCAGGTGACCAGGATGTAGGTAGGTTGTGACTACCTATGAAATCCTGCTCTGGATGCTTCAAATGATGTGGACACCCTTTCCCAGAAGCCTCTCTTGCTGCCTCCCTGAGTACCAAGGGATGGGAAGTGAGATCTTCATTTTGTTCCTTTAGGGGAACAGAACCTCCCTAGACACCTCAAACAGAAGGGATTCACATTGGAGATCACTCCAAGGTGGAAGAGAAGCTCAGCAGCCTCCTAGGGTTAGTGACAACTGGGGCCTCTCCACCTACAGGGCAACAGGAGGACACGGTGTTACTAGAGCTGCAGAAGTTAAAGCCAAGGATAGCAGTAACTGCAGGGCTGTGGAGCTAGATGAAGGAGCTGTCCAGCAGCTGTAGAAACTGGGAGGAAATGCTACATGGGGGAGAGACTGAAGTAAAACGCTGAACTTTCATGGCCCATGGCTGGGCCAGGGTGGAATTAGGAGGATCTAAGTCTTAGTAGTACTTAGAAAGTCCGTTCTTGAGCCTGAAAAAGCCTTTGAATCAGCTTGACCCTCCCTCAATTCGGAGATTCTGATGCAGTGAATCAGAGAGGAGGCCTGGGCTGGTGTGTTTCCAGTGACATCAAAGTGAAGCCAGGGGTGAGAACTGGTACAAGACCATAAGCTCTGAAAGAGTAGAGCTGTGTTGGACACTGTTCCCTCCACAATGTTAGGCTGTCTGGCCCAACAAAGGTAGGTGTGTGTGTGTGTGTGTGTGTGTGTGTGTGTGTGTGTGTGTGTGTGTGTGTGTGTGTGAGATGACTGAATGAACAGTGTTCACATCAAGGCCCTGGTGAGCCAAGCAGACCAGTTGGCTGCCAGGGAAGGGCCTGGAGATGTTCGGGGATCAGTTGCCAGTGCTACCAAGATGAATGTAGAGACCAAGGTTAACTCAACCAAACCATCTTTTCACCTGAAATGAATCAAACTCCGAGAGGGTCAGATTCCCAGGAGGAGACACATGAACCAGACCCAGAGGAAGAGAGGTTAGCAGCAAATCTCCTTTGTCTGTGTGGCACTTTCCCCACCCTGACTCAGGGAGGCCAGGTATCACTCTGACCTTGGCTGCGCCCTGATTTTAGTCCAGCCTTTTCCAGAACAAGTGGGGATCCCCCTCATCTCTCCCTCCCCTGTGTCTCCCTCATAGATATTGTGTATGGAAAAAAAAGTTCAAAATATTTTCTACTATAGGCCAGTTTGTCAGTGGCAAGTTAAAGCTGCACCCACTCCATTCTTTGGAGGAGACCACTTAACTGTCTCCCACCAGAAAAGGGGCCGCACCCCTCTGCTCAGAGCTTCTTGTGAGCCCTGAGTAGCCAGAGCCATTGGGTCTCCACTTTTGCACTCCTTGTGAACCCTTCCTTTATGTTTTCTTTACTTCCCTCGTCCACATCTCTCTTTCCTCCGGCCACACCCTCTCCTCCTTCCACCCCTTACTTCCTGGTTCTTCATGCCTCAGGCCATGTCTACTTCGAGCAATGTCTTCCTCTGTCCACACTTCTTTTTTCTCCAGGATGAAAGAGCACTAATTGCTGAACACATGCTCACTGGAGAAGAGGAAGGATATTCGTCTTTATAGAAAAAGGGAGAGCAGTTGCCCAAGAAACATCAGAATTTGGGACATTTCATATGGATGTAAGAGAGCTGCAACAATTCCAATCCAGTCTGGCTCTAATCAGCTCTGGGGCCCCTCACAGGAACTGACCATGGAGAAATCAGGCTGCTCCTCCACTGCTGCATTGCCCAGGGCCAGTGGGATGCAGGGCCTGCTTCACTAGTCACCTCACAGCCTTGAAGTGCAGAACAGGCCAAAAGGCAGCCACCATGCTCATCCCATGGTAAAAACCACTCTGGTTACAGTTTGTATCGCGATGCCTTCCCAAAACCTCGTGCAGTCCTTTGGATGGCATTTAATTACTTTTCTTGTTATTGAGACAAGATCCCCAACATCCAAAGTTAGGGGAGGAGAGGTTTATTTGGCTCACAGTTTGTAGAAGTTTCAGTCCACAGTAAGATCTCTAGCCAGCACTTTTCAACTATGCTTGCATTGTTTCCAAATTTAGGCCTACTCTGTACATTTCTAAGAAAGCAAAACACCATGACAAAGAACCAGCCCCTCTGTGATTTATGGGTACAGGCTTGTTCCTGTGCCTATTTAGTGGACATGATTCCTTTGTTTGCCCTTCTCGTTGCTCTAGCCTGGTTTCAGAGGAACATGGACACTATAGGGAGGGGTGGCTTGTTATATGGTGGAACCTATCATGTGCCATATCTCTACCTCTATCAGAGAGAAGTGGAGGACATGCTGAAGCAAAGGGCTCTGAATTTCCCAACTATACTACACCCCACTTCCTCTGGCCCAGGCAGGACCAGACATGGACAGAAGACATGTGGGAGATTTTCTGCTTGCCCTAAATTTGGGGAAGGGTGTTAAGTTCTAACCCAGAAGCTTTGAAATATTTTTTAGCTTCAGAGTGACATTTGTCTTTGGAGACAGGGTCTCGCTTTTATACTTCAAGCTGATCCTGAGGTCACTGTGTAACCCAGGCCATCCTCGAACTCAGCAATCCTTCTGCCTCTGCCTCCCAAGCGCTGGGATTACAAACGTGAGCCACCATGCCCAGTATTGTGGTGTGTGGCTACTGGCAATTGAACTCAGGACCTTGTGCTTGCAAGGCAAGTGCCAGAACCATTAAGCTAAATCCTCAGCCCCAGAATGACATATTTTAGGTTCTTCCTTGGGAATCCCATATGTCAAAAGAGAATGAAGAGCCTCTCTGGTTGAAGTTATACATCTTCATTGTACCTTCTCCCCTTCCATGGGCTCTACAATACCCAGCTTGAAACATTGTCCAAACCTTCGGTGTACTCTTCTCCTGCTCACTCATTGTGTGGGATTCAGAGACCTGTCTACAGGAGTACGACAGCCCTGTAGGACATAAATGGTCCTGCTGTTTGCCATGCTGTGCCACTCAGAGGAGACCAAACCAATCACGTTGCCTGTTTTAGTTTGGGTTCCCTCCAAAATAAAGATTTTTAATTTAAGAACATAGGTACCAACAAGTCCTTCAGGAGAGTCGTCCTAAAGAAGCAGAGGAGAAGAATGAAAAAGTGAGATGGGGAAAGGAGAGGCCAGTGAAAGGGAGCAACGCTGAAGTTTCCGCTGAGCAATGGAGACTTGGCCTGCTCAGAAGCATACTCAGTGCCTCAGAAGCACTGGCCTGAAAAAAGGTCAGTGACTGTCAACTTAGTCATTGGCTGTCAACACACACACACATACACACACACACACACACACAGGGTTGCACTTACACATGGTTTTTTTGGATGGGCTGTGCCCCACAGTGGCAATGAAATTAGTTGTGGCCTTGTGGAGGCACCGGTGGCCTTAGGATACTAGAAGGCTCTCTTTCTTTTTCTTTTTTTTTTTTTTTTTTTTTGAGACAGGGTCTCACTTTGTAGTTCAGGCTGGCCCTGAGCTCAGCCTCCAACTCACAGCACAGCAATCCTCCTGCCTCTGCCTCCCGAGTGCTGGGATTACAGGTGTGAGCCACCACGACCGGCACTGTGGTATGTGGTACTGGTTGCTGCTGGGCGTGAGTCTCCACGCCCACTATTGTGTGTGGTTACCGGGGATCAAACCCCGGGCCCTTGCGCTTGCAAGACAGGCACCAGAACCTCTGAGCTAAATCCCCGGCCCATAGAAGGCTCTCTTTCAAGAACAAAAATGCCTCAGAGTCATATATTTGGTCATCAAAAATTACACAGAAAATGAACATGAGGTTCTTCCAGCACTTTCTTCATCAGGACTCCTCCTCCTTCTCGAATAGACTTTTGAGACCTGAAGGTGCGTGCCCCACATCTACACTGGCCTCTCTATGACAAGCTCTGCACTTTACTATCAGTGCCCCTCCAGGTGTTTTCCTGAAGGGGGGTACACGGGGGTCTCAGACCCCAGCTGCCCCTGTCCTCAGGGCTGTAGCTTGGCTCAGCCGACCCCAGCAAGCAGAAGCCAGGCTGTGCCTTGGTGATCCTGAGCTCTGGTTAGCATCACCAGGCTGAGCTGAGATGGCTTTTCCAGCCAGAATTCTCACCGTCTGCTCAGAGAAAGGACAGCGCTTTTTTCATTAGCACAGCCCTCAAGAGAGAGAGAGCTTCATTCCCACAGCTGGTCTGCACAGGGACCTGAGAAAGCTCACCACAGGGAAAGGTTCACAGTGGTGATGGCAGTTTAAAGCAAAAGGTCACACAGAGTCATCACTATACAACCCAGCAATTCGACTCCTCAGTGTGTGTCTAGGGGAACTGGAAACATGTCTAAATGAATACCAGTACCAAAATGTCTGTAGAAACCTATTATTCATAAAACCTAAAACGTGAAAACAAAGCAAGTGGCCATTAACTGATGAATGGAAAAACAAAATGTGAGACAACCATCGTATGGAATATTATTTGGCTATGACAGAGTGAGGTAGTGATACATGTCTCACATTGGTGAACTTAGAAAACAGCACGCTAAGTAAAAAAAGCACTTACAAAAGGCCACACGTGGCTCTGCTCCTTTCTTATGAACTCTCTGGAACAGGAAATCTAAAGAGACAGAAATTAGATTAACAATTGCCTGAGGGTAAGGAGTGGAGGAAGGGGGATAGGGCTGACAGCTAAAGCTATAGGATTTCCTTGGAGGTGATAAAAGTGTTTTTAAAATTGAATTGGTGCAGGTTTCACAAATCTGTGAGTGTACTATTAAAAAATCACTGAACTGTGCAGTTAAAAGGAGTGAAGGGAGATTTCAAAACTGCATTTCAGCATAGTACCAGGTACTCTAAAATGGAGAAGAGAGGGAGGAGGGTTGGGAGGAGGGGCCTAGGGAAGTAACTCTCACAAGGCACCATTTCATCAAGGGTCCACGCTTAACCTGGGCCAGGGATTCTGAAAGGGCTGCTGCTTCCAGACCAAAAGCTTCACATGACCTGACAACTTAATAGAATCAACTTACTAGAAATGTAGACTCTGCCTCCGACTGACTCTAGATTTAGCACAGTTCTGTGTGCGATCCCAGCAGTCCAGGAGGTCCAGGTGCTGCTAACTTTAGCTGACTGAGCCTTTGCTGTCCCCCATGATGGGTACTGGGAGGAGGCAGGGCTCCCATCCTCTAGGAGCTTCTGAAATGGAGAGAGGATAAGGAAGAGCTCACAGCAACAAGATTCCAAGGAGAACAGTTCCACAATCTAGACTAAAACAAAGAGTCATAGGAAGGCAGGTACTAAAAGCACCCACAGCAAAAAAGAAACTGAAAGGAGAAACAAAAGAGGAAAAGCAGAGGAAAAAGAAAGAAAGAAAGGAGTTCTGACTGGGCCAGAAGACCGGCTCTGCAGGGCTCTTCCTCGGTGGCTCACCAGCTATTTTGCTGTTGTCTGGCCAGCTCGCTAATGAGCCCCAGGCACAGGGACAGGCTCTCATTAGCATGGCTGATTTAGCAGGCAAGCAAGCGGGAGGGGTGGGGGACACGACGGACACATGACAGACCTCCTGGAGGTTTGGAAGTCTCCCTGCAAATGGAAAATTGGAAGCCTGAACATCTCCGTTGGATGCTTTTGCCATAGCAGGTAGCACCCAGTCTGTGGGCATCTCTGCAGCATCCAGCAGTGAGGCTGTGTCACCCAGGGAGGCGGAAATTTCCATGGCTGTGAACAGCTGCTCCTAGGGTCAGATGCACAGGGTTTCTTAAGCAAGTATCAGTGTCAAATGTGGCCCTCACCCCACCCCATCCAATGCCACATTTTGTTTATTCACATATACAGTGTGTGGTATTTTTTTTAATCCTCTACCAACTTCATCCCTTACTCTCCCTTTTGCAGTGCATTAGTTACCATGGAAACATTAGGCCTCCATGGGATGGGCAGAGCTTAATTGACTGTAATAGAAAGTTAGTTCAAACAGTGGTTCATATATATATATATGAAACTTGGGGAATTTTGATGACTTAAGGAATTTTCCAGGGGAAAAATTACACACATGGAATTTAAAATGACAGTCATGGGGGACTCGCCCTGTGTACCACCTGGGCCACAACTCCAAGTCTATGTATATATATACCACTTCCTGAGTGACTAGGGCAAACTATTTTATTTTTCCACAACTATTTCTTTATTAGTGAGAGAGCTGAATGAAGGAGTCCCTACAATGTCTTTCTGTGTGCATATTCTAAGACTCTAACTCTGTTTGATTTGTCTGTCTAGAAGAAGACAACCACCTGGTGGGAAGGGTGAATCAGTTCATCCACTGATGCGTTTATTCATCTATTTCATATGTATCCATGTTCAGCCAGACTAACAGTGGGTGAATTCTGCAATAAGTTGAGGTATTGAGACTTCTATTAGACAAGATTTTCAGAGAGAAGAGTCACGATGGCACAGAAACACACTGAGACATAATGGAAATATGGCCTTGTTCTCCATGGTTAGCTCTTTGATCTCTTAGCCAGATGTACAAACACAGACATAACCCCAAGGGATGATCCCACAACTCCATCAATCAAGCACTAAGCCCCAGATGATCAATTCTTGTTTCTATTTCAACAGTCCCATTGAGGCAGTGGGATTTATCTTTCTGAATTATATAATTTTCCTTCTCAACTTGAATGTCCTTGCTGAAAAAAAAATCAGCTATTCTTGCCAAATTATCCAAAAATTCAGGATTAAAGAGATTAACTTAGTGTAGAAATTTCTGAGTGGCACTGAAAACAAACCTATGTGCTAAGGATGATGACAAACTTTCTTGTTGTTTGTAACACATAGATGAAAGAAATAAATACAACGAACCTAGCTTCAAAAAAACTATGTAATCTTGACAACAAATAATTTATTTTCTTTTTCCTGTGAGGTAAATTTGGAATTTCCTTTGGACCAAGTCTGATCAAAATAAGGAGTAAATATTCAACTTGAATACTTGCAAAGCTGTTAATTTAGACAATTTCAAAGAATCCATCTAACCACTGCAAATTAACTAATTCCAAAACAACTTTCTTTCTAACTTTCTGGAGTGAGAATAAAACTCAAATTAAAAAAAAAAAAAGAAAAGAAAAGAAATGAGCTTAACACAAAGTCTATTTCCTAAGGTCCTGGGTAAAAGTCAAGGTCCCAGGGTCCTTTGACTTCATGATACTCACATGTTTGGATGGCACCTTTTTCTCCCAACACCAAACATTTAATGTTTTGGGGTGTTTTATAGACCAAACATTTGGATGCTTGGCTACATTTTTCCATTTTCCATCTGGGAAAGAATGAACACAGTCTGAGGTTTGTCTCTCAGACTTCCTAAGAAGATGACCTAGGATGCCTTAGGAAAGGCAGCACTTCAAACCAGCACAATTTGCAAGGCTGCCCTTGCAAGCAGCTTCCTAAGAGGAATCCCTGTGAAATATCTCTGAGCACTGGAAAATAGGTGGATTATGAAGAAAAAAGGACCCAAATGATAATTTGCTTTGGGCACCCTCAGGGCTGGCACTTTTAGATACAGTAACACAGCCTAGGGTACTACTGGGCTCCATTTTACACTGAAGGATAAATGAAGCTCTCTTTGGTGAAGGGACACTCAAAGTCACAGGACTGGTCAAGCATCAGGTATCCTGTCAGGTTATTGGGGAGACTGAAGATGTGGTGTCTGCTACACAGATGTCACCTTTCAAGCATATTTAGTCACAGATGAAAGTCAAGCCTGAAGAGTTGTGAAAAGCCACTGCTCTTTGCTGTGTGTATGGGATGAATGTACCAGCAACACCTGTGCAGACCTCTGTCCTGGCCACTCTGCCCTGTCCCCCGACTGTCCTCTAGGCAAGTCAGGGACCCTGATAGGTCTCCCTCGGAGCAGCACACAGCTGAGTGCTGACAGATGAAACCTGAGCACCATATTTCATCCCTCACACCAGGCTACACACAGCTGCTACTCTGAAGCCTGGATTGCAGAGAAGATCCAAGAGCAAAATCTCCCACATTCAATGGAAAAACCAATCAACTTGAGCTAATTTGCTTTTCCTTTGCTGCCAGCATTGCTGGGAAAAAATGGAAAGAGGATCAAAGTGAAGGGAGTGGAAGGAAAGAGCAAATGTTTGTACTCGGCTGAGGAACTCACTGTATTCTTCCAACTCAAGAGTGGACTAAGAATTATAGTTGGTTCTCTAGATTGGTGTGTCCTATGGATTCAGCTAACCTGAAATAAAAGTTGTGTGTGTGTGTGTGAGAGAGAGAGAGAGAGAGAGAGAGAGAGAATCTGAGTAAGTACAGAACTTTGTTTTTATTCCCTAAGCAAAAAAAGGTATCAACTCTTTACATAGAATCTACCTTGAAATAAGTATCTTAAATAATCTAGTAATGACTTAAAGTGTACAGAAGGATGTCTGTAGGTAATATGAAAAGAAACATATCATTTTTTTAAGGGACTCCAATACCTGCAGAGTTTGATACCCAGGAGGAGTCCTCAAGCCGATTCCTGGGAAACTGAGAGGCAACTGTACCTAAATCCCAGCCAGATAAAGTGCCAGGGCCGCATTTGGAATCCACCATAATTAAAGCTGGGCCTGTCCCAGTTGGCCTTATTTTCAATATAAGTGTTTTATTTTTGCAGCCTGATTCATCAAACCATGACCATCATCTTTTCTTCAACAAGCCCCTTGATATGCTCGTGAGAGGATTTCTAGGAGGTAGTGTTGTGTTTGCAGACAGCGTCTGGCCTGAGTCATTATGCCTTGTCTGAATAAATTCAAAGAGGTTTTGTAGACACAGTTGGCCTCTTCCTACCTTTCTACCTAGAGGTTAGAAAGGCTATGATAACATGGCTTCCACTTTTTCCTGGTATGTCATCAGCATCTAGGTGACCAATAGGATCCATAGGACAGAGCAGCCCTGGGCTTCATCTCTGCTGATTGGACAAGAGCTCAACTGTGCTCAAGGTGAAGTTTCCCAGTAATTCAAACTGAGGCTGCACACACTTCTCCACTCAAGTAGATAGCTTGTAATTGCAAGATAACAGGCCTGTCATCTTGCCTCCACAAACCCATTACTGATATCATAAAATGAGGGGGGGAGGGGTTGCACCTAACTCATTGCACCATAGAAAGCAATCAATTGAACCCAAACCTGGCAAAATTTGAGTTCTTCATTGTATTTACTTGAGTGGAGGAGACCAAGGTAACCTTAAAGAGTTATGGGCTTGATCACAGTAACACTACCATATTTTGAGGGTCACCTTTGTGCCAGGTGCTACGCTAACTGCCTCCCATCCATTCTTTCCCCCAATATGCAGAGCACAGAATTTTAAAAGAAGATCCAAAAGGTTGCAGATTAATTATCTAAAGAAGATAAAGACTCAACCCAATTGGCTCCACCCAAAGGATACTTATAAGAGAGGTCACTGGGATGGATGGATGGATGGTTGGATGGATGGATGGAAGGATGGAGGGTTGGGATGGCAAAATAATCCTCTAGAAAGTATATCCCCTTCTCAAAATGGTATATTTCTTCTGGAATCAAATACTTTCAAGTGAACAGCCACTTTCTTAGATTGGTAGGAAGTACTGAGCCCCAGATGGCCATATGGTAGGACTGAACCCAACTTCCTGGGAATATTTAATATTAGTACCTACCCTATTCTTGAGAGTGTACCTGACATCAGCAGGCTTTAAGTCTTGCCCTTGAAGAATCCAAATCCATCTTCCATTCACCCAACCATCCATCCATCCAACCAACCAACCAATCATTCATTCATTCATTCCAAATTTATCAGTCCTTCTGTTATATGTCAGTATCTATGCTATGTGAATTCAAAGAGGCTGCTGCCCTTCTGAGAGATTACATTTTAGTTGGTTTACCTTCAGGATCTACTTACAGAACAATAAAACAGTGTAGAATGAATGGATAGAAGGTACACTAACAACTGGAAGATAGCTAGTCAAGCTTTCAGCAGTTCGGCAATAGACATTAAGAGCTATGTTTCTTTATTCTCTTTGTCCAGTACTTCATGAAATGTATCTCAAGGAAATAATTTTATTTAAATAATTCTATATGTGCATGAAGATCCACTTATAAGTAATTCATTTCTGTATTGCTTGAAATAATTAAAAAATGAAATAATCAAATGGCAAGTGATGGGTGAGCCTGATGATGCAGAGATGGTCATTCAACATTATGTTCTATGTATATTGTTAGGTTAAAAAGCAGATCATAAAACAATGCATGGAATAAGATCTGCCTTAATTTTTCAATACTATTGGATTATATAGACAAATATAAATATCTAAATCAAAACCCATACCTCTTTGTGCATAATCCTACTCTTAACATAAATACAGAAGTTAAAAGTAGATATTGTTTATGGCATGTGGTGACAAACACTCCTTTAGTAATTATCTTTTGTCATCATTTCCTGTCTTCAAGTTCCTGCTCCATACTACAGACACTTGAGTGCTGTTTATTCTTTTTTATCTCTCATCCCCTCAACTCCTACATTCTAAATCTCTCTCCTCTCCTTACCACTTCTCTCTCTGCCTCTATCTCTATCTCTTTCTCCTTCTCCTTCCTCTTCTCTCCTGCATTCCTCCCTATCCCTCATCTCTTTCTCCAAGTATCTCCATACCCTTTCTTCTGAACATCATCTTGTCCTCTCTCAAGTTGTGCAAATTTGTCTTCCACTGAGCTTCCAATATAGAAGAATAAAAGCTTCTCTAATAAGAAAAAGACAGGAGAAATGCAAGCACTGACAATTTACTATTGTGATGTGTTTCTCATATATACCATTACTAGGGAATGTACCTGAGTATTAAGGTATAGGAATACTTGATTCTATTCGCTTATTTAATTTTTTCTTTGATTTTCAAGTAGGCATGTATTTTGCTAAGTGGAGAATACTAAAACTCTGTTAAATGAAAATATGTAGGCATCTCCAGCATTTGGAAGTCTGATAACTTCCCCAAAGGGAATTACAAAGTCTCCGGTGAAGTTTGTTCAAACTTCATGCTATGAAACTGTGCACACCTTCCAGAGAGACCCAGGCCTGAAGTGAGGTCCCACACCATCCCCAAGAACATCCTATGTCCTCGGTGCAACACCAAGGCCACATGGCCTCTTTCACCAAGTGCTCCTGTCCTTATTCTCCTCTACATGTATGCACACCAGCCCCAGGGTTGACAAGAGTCATGTGACACATGCCATGACTGAGGTGTCCTTTTCCTAGTGGTTGGCAGAGGGATAATCTGCATCAGAATGACTTGGATACTTATTTAAAATTTCCATCTTATACGTGCAGCATTTATCTTTCACTTTTCAGCCAACCACACACATCTGACATCACCTTTTACCAAACACGGTGGTAAAAATTCTGAACTGCCCCAGACACCCTTGACTGAACATCCTGAGGACACTCGGGTCACTCCCTCTCAGGTCCAAGCCTCTGCCTGGGCATCAATGAGCAAGTCTCCCGAATCTCATCCCATGTACAGCGATGATAGCATCCTCATTTCCTTGGCTACAGCCCTCAGCCTGGGGCTCGGCCACCATCATTAGTGTCTGCCTTCTGTATATAGATTCATATGAGTTCCTCCTCCCAGAACTGCCTAAATCCTAGCTCTCAAATTCCCAAAGTGGAGCAAGATTCCACACTCCCACTCTGTTCCGTGCCGTGGCCTGGCACCAAAACACAGTCCAACACCTCACACATGTGCCATGGGAAAGGAAGATCTTTTGTCCCTGGATCTCCTACACAGGGTTCCAAGCAGTCCAGGAAGCTGGACAGGAGCGTCTCTCCATTATTTCTCTCTTCATCTCATCTCTCCTTTCCCACTACCAAAAATCCTCTTGTGTTGCTCAGTTTTCCATCATGGTGACAAAGTACCTGAGGCACTTAACACAAAATGAGGAAAGGCTTGTTCTGGCTCAGTTTGGGAGTTTTGGTCCATCACCAGTTGCTCCATCACTTTTAGATGAATGGGAAGATAGAAGAACGTGACAAGGAAGCTGCTCATCTCATGGTGACCAGGAGCAGGGAAGTAGGAAAGGAGAGAGAGAGATTGACTGTATGGACTCACAGCACCTCTGTCTTGGTCTCCATGAAATCTCTATTTTCACATTTCCAGATGTACACTAGTTATTTACCTATATAGAAGACATAAGCAGGGCTGGGGATTTAGCTCAGTGGTTTAAGCATCTGCCTTGCAAGCAAAGGTCCCAAGCCCCGGTAACCACATACCACAGTGCTGGGCATGGTAGCTCACGCCTGCAATCCTAGCACTCGGGAGGCAGAAGCAGAAGGATTTCTTTGAGTTCAAGGCTTTCCTGGACTGCACAGTGAGCTCAGGGCCAGCTCAAACTACAAAGCAAGACCCTATCTCAAAAAAAAAAAAAAAAAAAGACATGAGCAATATCTCTCTGACAAAGGACTACTTTGCATGCTGAATTTCTAGTCATTACATAACTGCCTTTTATCCCCAGAAGGAGTCTCTGAAATAATGATTTGAGAGCAAGTGACTTATTTGGGAAGTGGCCCCCGTAAACCCAGGAATGCAGGGAAGTGAGAGAGGAAGGGAAGGAAGCAAGTCACAAAAGTGTGACCAAGTCAGCTAATATTCAGGAACAACAGAGATGCAGTCCTGCTGGAGGAGTTGGAAAACCCAATCAAATATGCCTACAAATTGTGCCATACCCAGGACATGGAAGTTGGGGGAATTTACAAGTTCCTCTGGCCTGTTCCATGGGAGCGCTGTACACGCCAAGTAGGGAGAGGCAGGTGTTCATGGAAAGAACCCATCAGCAGGGCTGGAAATGCAAGGAGTAGAAGCTACAGCTAAATGCCAACATTGTCTGCCTGAGTCACTGTTAAGGAGACAAAGTGCAAGGCCTCAGCCATCATGAAGCCATATCTGCTTTCTCCAAGGGAGTTAGCTGAACAAGAAGTATAGCAAGAAGTATAGCAAGCATAAAGGTCCTGAGGCAGGAACTTACAAAGCTGGACAGGAAACAAAATTAGAGAGCAGGCAGGTGTTCCCATGAACACCTGCCTCTCCCTACTTGGCATGTACAGCGCTTCCATGGAACAGGCCAGAGGAACTTGTAAATTCCCCCAACTTCCATGTCCTGGGTATGGCACAATTTGTAGGCATATTTGATTGGGTTTTCCAACTCCTCCAGCAGGACTGCATCTCTGTTGTTCCTGAATATTAGCTGACTTGGTCACACTCATGTGACTTGCTTCCTTCCCTTCCTCCAGCACACAGGGTCTGCCAGTTGAGTCAGGACTGAGATTTTTCTCTTCCACAGTGAGAAGCCAGTGCATGCTTAGCAGCAGAATAGTGGCCCAACACAACCTGTGTTCTCAGCTGCTGTGCTGACGAGGATGAGTAAAGGAGAGGCGAATGGGAAGCTGGAGATGGAGATGGAAGCTGGAGATGAGACGGCTCAACACTGCTGTGAGAGGAGGCACCAGCTCAGGCCAGGGTGGTGGCTGTGGAGACAGTGAGAATCGAGTAGATCCTCTTATATTCTGATAATCAGGCCACCAGGCCCTGCTGATGTATTGCATGAACGATGTGAACACCAGAAAGAGGCTCAGAGCCACTAGAAAATGTTTTGTCTGAGCTCAGGAAAGGGTTGATCTACACTGAAACAGGAAAGGCGAGGAAAAGGAGAAGAAGGAGGAGGAGGAGGTCTGGATGGGGAGGATCAGGAGCTGATTTCTGGACATGTAACAGGCAAGATGCCAAATGGACTCTGAATGGAGACACCATGTGGGCAGTTAAATGCTATATTCAGGGATTAGGCCAATGGAAATCACTAAAGGAGGGGGTGTTTCTGGCTCCCTGGGGATCACCATGGAGCATGGATGGTGTCTCTGGGGTTGACACAGGATCCCAGTCTTGTCTCCACAGTGCCCCTTCTTAGTCTTTGGACGTCCCGCAGAAAAGAATACAGCCAGCTTCTTCCCAGCTGCTGATTTCAGGGCCTGGGCTGGGCATCCTCTCATACTGCTGCCTCCTCCTTATTTAGCCCTGCGGTCTCCTGTCAGATGGTCAGAACCTCTGAGGGGGACCCGCCACAGGCCCCTTTCCTTCTAGTCTTCCCTGCTGGAGAACCCACAGGCTCGGGCCCTGGCCTTTCAACTTGGAGTCGAGGACACGCAGGAAGCAGGCTGAGCCGAAGCTATCCTTACGCAACATGGAGCCCAGGCCTAAGATCAGGTTACATTCCCAGTTGCTCTAGAGGGGGATGGCCTCACTCCTTCCTGCCAGAACCTTGCAAGACAGGGCTGTGTCACCATCTCCCAAATGAAGCCCAGAGTGTTTCCTCTGACGGAGAATCATCTGCAGCCCAGTCCTTTGGAGAGTGAGCTCCCAGAGTGAAGCCACCAACCCATCTGGATCATTCCATAGGAGATGCCTGCAGGCCACACTGTAGGCTTCGGCAGCCACCTGCCTGCTCCAGACAGCTGTCTGGACATGCTTTGAGGCGCATCAAGAAAGATCCTGGGTCTGCAACTTCTCTGAAATTTGGAACAGCTGAAGCAGCATGCTTCAGGAGAAATGTTCTCATCCAAGCAGCCCTAGGTTTCCGTCAGAACACAGAGCATCTGCCGCAAGCATTTGAGCCTTGGAAAGACTCCTTATCCCCCACCATGGAAACCCTGACCTGAAGCAGCCCAGGATGCTCTCACCCACTTCTGACAAGATGGAAAACAAGCATGGGTGTGGTTCGGT